>JAANBB010000096.1:0-108718 GCA_014621425.1 Cylindrodendrum hubeiense | reverse complement strand
TTTCGAGGCAGCGCCCAGGGCTCTCCCGATCCTCAACACGCACCGCCCGCCAACGCGCCGACCGGACCCAAGAATGCCGGCAAGCCGGGCGCCAACTACCGTGGCGGCGGCCGAGGAGGCAGCCGTGGGTTCCACCCTTACTCCCGGTAAGCGTGTCGGCGATGAAAACGACAACGCCGCTGAATTTGCGCGCGTGATGGAGGCGCTGGCTGTTTATGCGTCGCCTCCCCGGGGCTTGCGAAGGGTGGACGGCTTCGCACATCGGGGGTGACGGAGACGGATACGGAGACGGATACGGAGACGGGATGGATCGCTTTGCATATCGAGGCGAGGACGGAGAGCGGAGGGAACAGGCACTTCTGTATTACTACTTACTGCAATCGGCACTTTCTCTATTTGGCACCTTTAGCTCTTTGTTTTGCCAGGCTCAGGGCTTCGGATCTTGCTACGGCCGGCTTGGGCGGGCATATACGGGAGGGGAGAGAGACGGGAGAGAAAGGGGCAGCAAAAAGGGGCGCGGTTGGGAAGCGCCTGGGGGTTGGGAAGTGAAGTAATTTGAGCAATCCATTCAAAACATAAATATTACACGCGGTATTTATCACCTTGTCGTCGCATGTGCATCGCGTTTAGGAGCTTGTAGTGTATGGCAACATTATTACTATATGGTTGGACAACTAGGCAAGGGACAGGATTCCCGCCTGTGCTTCTTGAGCCAGTATTCTCCCAACCGTGTCGCTGCCTCTCTCGTATCTCTTATATACACTTGCATCTTTTCTTTCAATTATGTACACGTACCGGGGAGAACATGACAAGCTCGCGCACCAGGAGTCCCTGTTCACCGGGTATTCTAAGCTGTGGCGGCGGGTCAAGCCGCTTAGCAGGTATCGGAGAAGCTGTCGGCGACACAGTACTGGCCGTCAGGGCCCTCGCTGAGCTTGGTGGGCTCGTCGCCCGTGTCGTTGCCGGTGTAGAGGGTGCAGCTTTCGCCGCTGTCCTGGCAGGAGTTGGTGATGGTACAGGTATCTCCGTAGTTGGTGTTGATGCCGCAGAGCGGGCCACCGTCCACAGCCGCGACGTTGTCAATGACGAAGTTGCGGGGGCCTGTGTTGCCGTCGCAGTTGCCGCAGCTGCGGGCCAGCTTGCCGTAGTCCTCGGCGTAGAAGTTGGAGATCTCGACCGTGCCCTTGCCGTTGAACTGGACGATCTTGTCGGAGGCGTGGAACGCACCGCCGCCGATGATCTGAGAGGTGCCCGACTCCTGAAGGAATGTGATGGCGTCCTCGCAGACGTCCTCCCACCAGACGTTGATCAAGGTGCAGGTGCCCTGGCAGTGGACACCCTCAGCTTGGCCAGGGCCGATGATGACATTCTTGAGGGTAGCGCCGTCCTCGAGGATGAACATGGCGTCTTCCTCACCGGTCTCGGTCTGGGCTTGACAGACAGTGGCTAGAAATCAAGTTAGCTGATGCTAGTTGAAGAGGGGCAGCCAGGATTCTCTTACGGGATCGATCGTAGTTGTACATCTCGCCGTCGAAGGTGCCGCTCACGGTGATGGGAGTGGACGAGGTAATGGCGCCGCTCGAGGCAGGGAGAGTGCGAGTGATTCCAGTGGGAGTGGCATCACTGTCAGAGCTTCCATTATCGGTGTTGGGTGTGGAAGAGGCAACCGCCGGGGTGGTGACAACAGCCTCATCATCATTGCTGGAGTCGGTCTCGACGGGGGTGCTGTCATCGGAGTCATCCTCACTGGAGTCGTCCTCACCGGAATCATCTTCATCATCATCGCCCACAGAGGAGCTGGGAGTCTCGGTGGCCTGGCCGCCGTTGCCAAAGCCGCCGTTGTTGCCAAAACCACCGTTGCCAAAGCTGGGGGTGCCTACAGCACTGCTATCGGTCCTAGGAACACACTGGCTATACCAGTCATTGATGACAGTGCAGGTCGAGCCCGAGGGACACTCAGTGTCACCAGTGTAGAGACTACCACCGCACTGAGAGAAAAGCTCGACAGAGGCGAGGGCAACGGCGCCAGCGTTGGCAAGAGCAAAAAGGTGTGCGGTTCTCATCTTGACGGGCAGGTATTAACAAATGCTGAAAGTGAAAGATGGTGATATGCAGAGGATCAACGAAAGAATTGCGGGCCTGCCCGGGCTTAGAGAGAATCAAAAGAGAGTTGCAAAGAAGGTTATGGAGCAAATCGAACTGGTTTCGCCTTGAGGAAAGATGATTCCTTATATCTCCGAGACGTATACCCCGGAGATCCCCATTCTCGAGGACGCGCGTATCCACACACGTGGATCCTGGATAGAGCCATCATCACGTCGAAGAGCATGCCACCTTGGAGGGAGCTTGTTTGAGGACTTCGTCACTCAGACGCCATTGGCGGATTATTGCAACCCATGAGCTTTGGACAAGAGATAGTCAAGGGGTTATGGCCTGGGGAGATGAAACAACAGGAGGAAACGAGATGCTGGGCCCAGCTTTGGGCCCGTCCTCGATGGCAGTTAAGCTCGGCGTTTAACCTTCCCCGGATTACGTGAAGCCAAGACACTTCAGTTGCGGGTTGTGCGGAGATAATCTTCTAAGTTTCGAAGGCGAAATCCAGCAACGCTTGACATATAATCCGAGAATGATGGCAACCGTGTCGCTGTCTTTGTTGCCTGTACTTCTGCACTTGCAGCATCAATATGATGGCCGATAGTCAAATGATGGCTGATCGTCGTCTGCCAGACTTCTGAACTGGAGGGATTGGGGGATAACAAAACGAGCATTCTCTCACACCGACCAAGAGGAGAAAACATGCCGTTGTGATACCCATTGATTCGAAGGAAGCGAGAGGTAACGGTGGTATTCACGCTGACCTGAGACGTCAAGTGTTGCAGTTGTAGAAACAGGGGGACATTAGCCGAAGGCTGCGAACAGCTTCGAAAAGGCGAAACGCGAGCCGGAGACCGGCAAGGAGCTCAGCATGTTGTGGTACTGTACTGGACAGGGGGACGTGGGACGAGGGGCATTGAGGTACATGGCAAGGGTGTCATGGGATGAAATGAGAACATTCTATTCATCGTATTTCATATGCATAACCGGGGTGTTGGTTTCGCTTAGGGGGCCCCTGAAGCTCGGCCGTGAAGCCGAAATGAATAAGCGTGCTTCTCTGGCCTTGAGTGTTGAGTTAGGAAGTTCGGCTACAGTGGTGGTGCAATTTTGGCGGTCAGCATGCTACACGTGATGTATCATGTGACAAACAGTGAGCCAAGACAGGTACCTAGGTGCATGCCTGCCCAGTGCCTCCCTACCAACCTTATGGAGTAGGTACCTGCCTAGATACCGTAAGCCAGCACATGCCTTCACGTGACCGCCGCTCAGTCTCCTTTTCGGTGGGTTGCAGTGGTGACGCCATGCGCTCCCAGTGTCAAGATTCAGGGACATGCAGCCTGCGTGCCTCAAGCCGACAGCAAGAACCAGGTAGCAAGAGGCTGAGAGCCCAGAGCGCTGGTAAACCACAAAAGTGGCCATCGTAGAATGGCGGAACATGAACACGAGAGCAATTGCCATCCCTGCTACCGTGTCGCATTAATGCTGAGGTGCAGCTGCACTCATCGAGCGATTGCTCCTTTTCGTATGGAGCTGGACCACTTTTAAATTGGCGTTTCTCGTTCTCGTAGGACCGACTGCTTGGCCGGAGAGAGGTAATCATAGGAGCCGAAGCCACTTCATCCCGCGTCACCGTAACACAATCCGCGATCTTCCCTCCACAGCCAACTTCCCTGTTTTCTCTCTCTCCTGCCTTGTCCCGTTCGCCACTATCTCAGAGGCCTCTCGCTCGCCGCCCGCCCAGTCCCAAGCACAACCCCAGGTTTAGCAGGGATCTTGCCTCATAGCCAAGCCCAAATACGCCAGACCCGTTTTTTTCGCGTCACTAGCCACGCTCACACGTTCTCTAATTAATAACTGCTACCGCGCTCCTCCCCCGGGGCGTATCTCAGTCGTTCCGGGCTTGACGGACTTCTCGACACGTACTTCGATCGAGCATCTCACCCACCAGCTACACTCGCCGTCATGTCGTCGCCATCCGGATCCTCCCAAGGCGGGAAGCGCAAGAGAAGCTCGCTCAGCCATGCCAATTCCACCTCCGACCTGCTCGACAATGGCCTGCAGCCCCGGTCGCGCGATGCTTCTGGCGAGGAGGGCGACACCACCGCCGCCGAGTCGAGTCGCCCTCACCATCGCAATACTAACGGCGGCGGCCCGACCCCTAAGCGGAAGCGAGCCAATTCCGAGCGGACCATTGGTGCCAACTCCCAGAACCTCGATCCCGGCGAGCCCAGCGACACCACCGAGGCCAGCAGCGACATCGCCGAGCGCGTGGGCAGGAAAGGCCGCAAGCTCTCCATCAAGGAGCCTGATGAGGATATGACCGAGGCCATGCCGCCACCGCCCATTGGCAAGTTGACGCACCCCGTCGGCTTCCAGACCAACCCGCCTCCCGTCGGCCGTGCTGTCCGGGTGTACGCCGATGGAGTCTTCGATCTCTTCCATCTTGGGTAAGTCAGCCCCGTCCTCCGGGCCGTGAACCGAGAGCCCGTGTGACGGTGCACGCACCTAAGAGATCCATCGCTAACGAGCCGCACAGTCACATGCGACAGCTCGAGCAAGCCAAGAAGGCATTCCCCAACACCACGCTCGTCGTCGGTGTCACGGGCGATTCGGAGACGCATAAGCGGAAGGGTCTGACCGTCATGTCCGGCCAGGAGCGTGCCGAGACACTCCGGCATTGCAAGTGGGTTGACGAGGTTATTGAGGATTGCCCATGGATCGTCACTCCCGAGTTTCTCGAGAGGCACAACCTCGACTACGTCGCGCACGACGACCTCCCCTATGGCGCTGACGAGGGCGACGACATTTACCAGCCCATTAAGCGGGAAGGCAAGTTCCTTGTCACCCAGCGGACAGAGGGCGTTAGCACAACCGGTCTTATTACAAGGTGAGAAGAGCCTCTGCGGCACTTGCAGACTACCTGTGGCACGTCGCTGACCTGGGATTTAGAATCGTTCGTGACTACGAGAAGTACATTGCCCGACAATTCAAGCGTGGCACCTCGCGCCAGGAGCTCAACGTCAGCTGGCTCAAGAAGAACGAGATGGACCTCAGGCGCCACGTCCAGGACCTACGCGAGAACATCACCACCAACTGGTCTTCTACCGGCCAAGAGCTCAGCCGCGAGCTTCGCCAGTTCTGGCCCGCCAGCCGGCCTTCCAGTCGACCCCAGAGCCCCGCCCGGTTTAACAGCTCCGGGAGCGCCGACCTGTTGCGGTCGCCCAATACGCCAGGTGGCTCCAACGCCAACTCCAAGGAGTTCATCGCTGGCTACGCCATGGGTCTTGTCGGCGGCGTGCGATCATGGGTATGCCTTCCTCACTCTTAGTGATCCTCAACTCTTAGCTAACACACACACCCAGATGACCAAGAACCGGAGGAATGTTCAAGATAGCAGCCCCCCCAGTGACGATGAATCGGAGGAGAGCGACGGCAACAGGAAGTCGTCAGAGGTCACACCAGCCGCGCCGACTCCCACCAAGGCATAGATAGACGGGGCTGGAGGATACAAAATGGGGACGAGGAGAAAAACCAGGAGTCTCTCAAAAAGGAGGGAAATTGTCTTGGACTCGCAACGGATTTGGATTACATTGTTAGGTATCAACTATGCTTTTTAATACATGGTCGGCCACAGGGCGTTACGACTTCAATGGGAATGTGATGCATGCTCCTTTGTCGAGTATACTGACAATGAGCATGGCATTTACTCATGACTTGGAAATATTTGCTTGGTGTCTGGCGTTCAACCACTACGGGCTTCTACTAATCAACCGGAAGATGTCCCTCTCTTCCGCCCTCTTCTCTGTTTATTGGTACCTTCCAATTTAAGTGACATCGGAGCCGTGATCGTAGCATTAAGATGGCTTTGGCATTTTGGGGCTGCGCTCCCCGTTGCCACACGCTGAGCTGAGGTGGAAATGCGGAGACTCGCAGCTTAACAATCTCAGCGTTTTGTCCGCGAATCTGTGCTGCAGTCTATATCCGAGGCTTGTGAACGCATCGTTGGCCACGTATCAAACCTAAAATTGTCTATCTCTAGCACCAATGTGATATCTTGACAATGCCGTACTCGGTGGTGGAAGGATCGACGGCGAAGGGTGTGGAAGCTTTGGTGAGCTGACGTTAACATCCTAGCGCTGGAGAATGCCTTGCGTTCAACTGCGGTTTCAAATACAGGCTCGCCACACGCCACACCAGCAGACAAGGCGGATTTCCCACCTATTTTCCACTTCCCGTCCGGTCGCATCGGATGCTACATGCCCCGGGAGGCGGGGGCTTAGACGATGCCATCGCCGCCGCCGCGGGCCTAGAAACGTCTGGAAAGGAAAGAAAAACGAATAATTCCCCGGCCCCCATGATGCGGCCATGCATGGCATGGCTGACAGGCCACCGCGGCTCGACGGAGTTCCGTACTGTGAACAGCCACTGGTGGAGGCTGGTTGCGCGTCTCCGGGCGGTTAGGCGGCTAGATGGGGATGCTGTGGGAGGATATGGGATGATTGCATTTGAATCATGACTTGCGGGGAAATGGCGGTGTTGATTGTGTCACAGACGGCATTGTGGCTTCGGGCTGTACCTCGTCTAATTGTGAGTTGATGCAGACTGTCGTGCCCACGGTCCTGTAGAGTGACAGATGGCTGTACGAACACTCGTCGGCCACCCTCACAGCCACTGAGTTGCCCGCAAAAGTTCTCTATGGTGCTAACTTGGGATACAACCATGACTACGACGTTCAGTTCATCCTCAAGATTCCATTTTTAAAGTGATATTATCTCAACTATGTGCAGGTGGTGGGTCAAAAGTTCCGTTGCCCGACGAGTGTTCGTCCCTGTAAGGGTAGCAGTATTATCGCGTCAAGGTTGACAATGCAGTGGAATAGCATATCCTTGTGCATTTTAGAGACGAGGATTTAGGTCCCGCGCCACCAGAACGGGATCTCCATACCTGGTATCCATATCAACAGGTGCAAAGGAACCAACAACTCCAGCTGGCATGGGGCATCCTTCGGCATCCCGACAACCCCACAACCGATTAGATGATTTCGTAAGCTTGAGACGGCACATTGCAACTGTGTGCCATCCAGGCCCCTCCTCTGGGTCGGCATCCATGTCAGCTGCATCTACAGGAGCCCGGCACCGCGAGTGACTGGACCAAAACATCGGGATGAGGGCCCCGGGCCAGTGAAATGGCCAACGGTGGACGGACAGACTGCCAGAGACAGATACCGAGCACGGGACAGATATGCAGAGTTGTGTGCTGCGCGAAGGAAGAGAATCCCTCGTGCGTTGGCTGCCACTCTTAGCTGCAAGTCTCAGCTGCCCACGATATTGTGCTGCTTGTGTGCGAGCCTATGTGCGTGAGTGCGTGGGAGATTACTATTCTGGACGGAATCTTCATATGCTGTGTCGATCGCTTCCACGTACAGGCAGGCTATTGATGCAAACACGGTAATATCAGGCCAGGCCGTGGCCGCGTGGACCTGTCAGACGGGAAGGGGAATGGAGCAGCAGACCTATTCCTGGCGATGATCCTCCCTGGAACAATCGACACAGATGCTGCTGCACTGTCGCAATGCACAATGGCCGCCATGCCGAGCGTTGGCATCAACAGCCGAGCGGAGCGCCGGAATGGAACCTCGCAACCCGCAGGCGTGGCTGCTGTCGTGAGCAGAGGCAATTCTGGAACCTGGAGCCACCAGCGACGGGACGCACCGGGATGTTGAAGGATGGGCATGGGGTGAGAGTCAGCTAGGCCTTGTCATATGGCCGCATGGCAAAAGTCACGGGCTCGGATGTTGCAGGCGACGGGATTGGAAGGCCTCACGGCCGCAGCGAGGTGGTGGTTTAGGTTCCCTACTAAGGTTGTCCGTTTGTCTGCTTGTCTGCTTTCCTGCGGAGATGGAGGTGGAGGTGGAGGTGGAGGTGGAGGTTGGCGCCAAAAATAACCCATCGTTAAGCGCTGATGTTGCTGGTAACGCCTATTAGCGTGATGCGCCACGCCATGGGGCCCGTCGCATCCGTGATATCCTTGCATGGAGATTTAATCCGTTCCAACGTTTTCCACCAACAATGGCGCTCGAAGATGTGGGCGTGTTGTTTCCCCCGGGGCCATGGCAGCTTGCAGTCTCCCCACGCCGGACTTGGATCGTCGTGTGGGACAGTGGGCACACGAGCTGGGTGTGCGAAATGTCGCTCCCGGCAGCTGAGACGCGCCTGAGATGGATGTGGGAGAAGCAGAGGGTGTGTCGGCCGCACGCGCAGGGATGGGACGCTCGGGACTAGTGGGTAGAGGTATGTTGAACATCGATACATAGTACATGAGGGCTGCTGCTTGTGCTGTACACATTGCCCACATGCTGTACAGTGGCAGCCCGGCATCGACGCAGTACCGGCAGACTACGTATTTGGAAGGTCCATGTAGTTGAGCTGATCCAGCCGCACGAGGCAGCGTGGAGCAAAGACGCCAACCCGCAGTTGTGGTTGTATGCGTATGAATGTGTGTCTCTGATTGAGTGCGTTGCCGTGTCTTGTGTGTCCATGTGTTCTCCCCTCCATCCATCCATCCATCCACCCATTCACCCATCCATCCTTCAAAAAAAGCGAATTGCCGTTTTGGGCCAAAGCGGGGCCTAGACCAGGGCCCAACGCCCAAAGCATGGGACGGTCCGCCGTCCGGTGTGTCGGCTACCCACTCGCGACAATGCGCCCTCAAGCGCTCCCGAGTCCATGGTCCAAGGTTCGGCGGCCCCCAAGCCCGGAACCGCTGCAGAGACGGGTTCGGGAGACTATCATGGACATGGAGTTCCAGCACCTCGGTGCCACCGCCAGGAACAAACACCGTGTCTCCGGGACCGCGGCTGTTGTTGGTTGCTGATGTTCCGTGAGACGGCTGGCCGAGCCTGCAGCGATCGATGACAGGTTGATGACCGAGCCAGAGCCCATCTGGCACGGCGGCCTTGGGACTCTCTCCCCTCCCTGTCGCTGTCGCTGGGGTTCACGCACGCAGAATCAGATGGCCAGGCCAAGCATCGGCGAATAAAAATAGGACAGAGGAGTCAGCACAGCCAATGGAGGGCTTGGAGGCGCCTCAGGAGACTCAGCCCCAATCTCCCCCACTGTCTTACCTTGTCTTAGCCTCCAAGCCCTAGCGGCTAAGGGGAGCAGGAGGTTTGCGTGGGCGCTGGGGCACGCGCTGCGGCGCACCTCCTTGGGCTTCGGGGACCCTGGTCGTCGACGCTAGCAATCCTCCCACAGCACTGAAGACAGCCTCGAGAACCGTGATTGGCGTTGCTGAGCGGCTCTGAATGCAGTTGGAAATCCCTTTGGAGTGCATACGTCCCCTTGTAGTGCATACATCCCTTTGGAGCGTGCACATCCATCTCTTGATCCATTCTGATACCCCCGGCTCCCCGTCTCTCATCTTGCGTGCAATGTCGGTCAGGGTGGTGGCTCGTTTAATTGGAAGATGCCACAGGATGGAGACGAGATGGAGACAAGATGGGGAACGGGACTGGGTAGCATCCAGGCTCGCCTTACAGGGCACTCGAGGGTGGAGAGTGGAGAGTGGAGAGAAAAACAGATCATGGGTGTCTAAGTATGGACTCGACAGGGGCAACCCCTGAAGGATCGCGGCAAACGAGCACACGCCTCCGGAGCTGACTTACAGGCGCCGAATGTGCTCCGAGCCGTGCTCCGTAGGGCAAGTGGGATTGAACTCTGGCTGTTTTGGAAGGGAATGGTAACCACCTCAGACAGCGCACAGCAATGTGTAACGGTGACAGTCGGACGCGGGGCACTTGCGGAAGAAGACTACCCCTACCTAAGGTAGGTACCTAAGTAAAGAAGCACCTTAGCTCAAGGCACAGCGCATGGGACCAGAGGAAGTTGCAGCACCCAAGTGGTGGTAGTGAGCCTAGCCTCGGCCGGGAGTGCTCGTTCCCGTCGTGTCTACGGCTCCGCCACGCGCCTCTTTGGTATCGCTGCCGCCCATCCACGGTGCGGACAATGCATCCTCGCTTCCATCACATCGCCGCCAAGATCGGCTCCGGAAGTTGGAGCAGCCACCAGCAGACGCGCTGACGCCATACCCGCCGCCTCATCACCGTCATCGCCAACCATCGTGGGCGTCGCTCTCACTCGCATCGTCGTCGCTCCGACCACAGCGACTTGATCCCCACCCGCCCACACCAACACGCCAATCCTCCTGCTTTCTCATCACCCACCACCACTACCTCCACCACTACTTCCACCACTACCACCACCACTGACGTTGCACGCCCTCCCACCAACAGCCGCAGAGTCCCAACTCGGGTGTCTTGTCTCGCGCTTGCGGCAATCAATCAGATCGTAGCGGGCCTTTTGCTTTTGCATGCGGCGACGGGTGTTCTAATTATGGAGATGGATGCTCTAGTTCCCGTGGTCAACCGCGGTGCAGAGTCGCTCATGGGCATGTTCGCTGACAAGCCACCTTTGCTACGGTACACCCCCCAGCCAAGTCCTCTCTGGACTCGCACCGCTGGGCTCGCACCCGGGATCGCGATGCTCGGATCGTCGATGGCACGGAGAGGCGATGGGCAGTGAAGGCGCCTGTTGACCATAGGCGAAGCAGCACCTCGCCCTTTGCCGCATAGGCGCCCCGGATAGGTACCGTTCCTTGGGGGCTTGGACGGCTGCGGCGTGGTGGTTCCCGCCTCTATTCCTGCGAGGTGTGGGCGGATGTCCGAGCATCCGACAGGGGATGACGGGCGCGCGCGCAGACCAACAACCAACGACTAGTTGGGTCGCTGACGATGGGACTGAACGGCCGCGCCAAGTACCTTGCATCTGGCACGGCCCATGCCCACACTACCAATACCCTGCAACAATCACCAGGCTGGCCGAACCCTGGCTCTACAGGCCAGCCCTGGACCCTCCCTGGCCCAGTACCTGCGCCCCAGGCTCAGCTGGCAGGGTTGTCGTCGACCTGGGCTGGCCTGCGTTGGGTTGATGGAAGGACGGGATGGACAAGGAACGGCAACGCTTTCCCTCAGGCTCTCACGCACTCTCACGCACTCTCACGCACTCTCAGTCTGGCTGCTGCACCGTCTCGGACGTCGTCGAACTGGTCCCCGCCGCTCCTCTCGTCTCTCCCTCCGACATCTTACCCTCTAACCCTCTAACCCTCTTTCCACATACCTACCCAGCAATGCCTCGCTCGGTTCCTATCTTTGTAGCCCGAGCGTCCCTGGCCTAGCCTTGTTGCACTCTTGCCTTGCAGATACCCCGTCCCACTTGCATCTCTCCCACCCACGTTTCGTCCGAGGAGGCTGAGATCGTCCAAGCTTCCCCCTCCAGACCAGGCCCCTCCAGATCCATCATCCATCACCCGCCTCCCGTCTCCCGCCTCCCGCCCCAAGCCCAAGCCCACGCCCACGCCCACGCCCACACTCACACTCACACTCACACTCCTCCTCGCTTCCGTCCGGGGGTTCCTTTCTACGCAGACTCCCCCCACTTGTTCTTCCATTCCCTCTCCATCCTCTCATCGCCTACCTTCATCTACATGATCTAAACTTGTCACCATCTGCCGAGCATCGTTCAGCCTCCTAGGGGGCTGTGTATTACTAAGTTTGGTTGTCTTCTTCCTTTCTCATCCACCCGAGTTGCCTCTTTAACTACTCCCCGTCCCTATCTAAAGGCTTGGCCATGGCTAGCCTCAAGAATATCATGAACACTGAAGACGACCACGTTGACTCTCCATCTGGTCCAATACCCCACGACTCCGGTCCAAGGCAATCCTTGCGCTCCGACTCATCGGCTTCCACTTCGACATATCCCACCACCAGGGACCGGCCTACGTCTACCGCTTCACATAACAGCATGCTTGACCCGACGAAACTTCCTTCGAGATTCTACATTCCCGAGACCTCGTCCTCGTCCTCTTCAGCTGGCACCGTCTCTGCTCGCCGCCGCAGCAACGCAAGCATCGACTCGACCGAGTCGCCATATGGTCCAGGCTACTCACTTCCAACATCCAACTCTCCCATGAGGCCCTTCACGACAAACATGGGTGGCTCCGAGCCCCGGGTCAAGCTGACCCCCATAACTGGGAAGATTAGCAAAGCGAAGAAGGGTGTCCCGGTTCATAACTGCGACCAATGTCCCAAGGTATGATAACCTCTTCCCTGGTCCTCATCAACGCACATCCTGATAACCGCAACTACAGACCTTCACTCGGGCAGAGCACTTACGGTTTGTTTTCCTTTCTGGAAATGTCATGACGCCCCCTAACCAATTTTATATAGGCGACACCAACTGAGTCATGCGGCACCCGACCTCCGTTGCCATGTTCCCAATTGTGGCAAGACCTTCTACCGCAAAGACTTGCTCGAGCGTCACTTGCAGAGACAGTATGTTGGTCTTGATATAGAGGAAGATCTTTCTAGGCATGGACAACCTCAAGGCTGACATGACACAGCGAGCAGGATGACAAGGCCAAGGACGCGAAACCATCTTCGAGACGCCGCAGCTCCAAAGGCTCTAACCACTCATACGGCAACCCTCCACTCGAGTCAGGGCTCAAGATGCCAGAAGCCTTCGTAGGTCATCGATCCAACAACGGCAGCGACCTACCTGGGACACCTGGAATGGCCCCCGGCCAGTGGCAGACAATGGCCACTGCTCCCAACGCGGGCCAGAACCACACATCTTCTCCACAAATGATGGATAGTAACGACGACTATCCTATGGGGAATGTTTCGAAGGACTATGTTCTTGGGCCACCAATGCCCAACCTGCAACCGACGACGGAAAGCTTTATCCCAGCCTATTCGCAACCTCGAGACATGCCGGAACTCTCTAATCTCTTCATCCCTGACGGTGGAGCGGCTGCCCTTTCCTGGCAAGACCAGACGATGCCTTCATCTGCCTCCGAGAGTACCTATTCAACACCTTCGGATAACTCACGCCGTCACCGATTCCCTCTTCGTACCTCCAGTGGTGACTGGAATACCCAGGCACCGTACCAGGCCGCGGCCAACGAGACTCGAAGCACCGGTCTGGATAATGGGGGATACAACATTCCCTTTACATACTCCGCCTCCCCTCCACTGTACCAACCACTCTATGGGGACAGCATGGGCCTTTCTTTGCCAGGGTACACCGAGGACAGCACCTTGATCTTTGACCCTGATCAAATGCCAGTCACCACTGTTCGTAGCCTGTTCCCCCAAATGGCCGTGGCTCAATCATCTGAGACTTTAGTCACCCTACCGTCTATCCCAACAGCAGACCACGTTCTCAACGGCACCATGTGTGGCCGTCCACCTACAGAGGGGCTTGGCATTTTAGATGCTAGAGACATGATGCCGGTATCATTGACCCGTGCGGCCCGCGACATGGTACCCGCATACCTCGACGTCTACTGGGACAAAGTGCATCCCTTGTATCCAATCGTCCACAAGCCGTCGTTCGAAAACGTGTCAAATGCCCCGGCAGAGCACATTGACGTGCTTCGATGCGCCATGGCTGCCATAGCCACTCAGTTTCTTGCCGACAAGGACCACCGCATGAAGGGGGCACAACTCCATGCCTATGCGTGGTACAAGTCCAAGGTGGTGAGTTAACCCGCGTCATCATTTAGTTACTTAGTGCTAAATCGGGTGTCTAGTTCACTCAATCAGATGAGTGGTCACTGTCCGTGAAGCAAACAGTTCTCCTCTGCGAGTATTATGCTCGGTTCCGAGGGAGGAGAAAGGAGTCCTACAAGCCATCGCCACGATTTGGTTTACTCTACCACAGGGTTAGTGGGTGCTGATATCTCTTTTGTCATCTCGACGTCCGTTTCCTTGTCTCGCTTCCTATCTCGGCTTCTCTATCTTCTCTCTTCTTCTTCACTTCTCTTTCTTTCTCCCCCTCCCCCGATTTATTTTCAACTTTCTCTTTCTTTCTTTCTTTCTATTCTTCTCGTAAATATTTGAGTGCGCCACCCGAGGTTCCTCTGCTCAACTCCATTACAGGTTTTCAATAACCAGAATGCCTTCGCACCGATTCCTACAGAGGAAGAAGCCATGCAGCAATGGGCTGCGTGGATCGACATGGAAACACGGCGGCGACTTCTGGCTGCCTGCTTCCTCCTGGATATTCACAGTGCCCGCTATCATGAACAGCGGCATGTTTCACCCGCTGGGCTGGATTACTCGTTCCCCCGCGGGCTTCCTATACCGTTGTCATCCGGTACGGCACAACTCTGGGAGGCATCCACCTTCCAAGACTGGAGTGTGCTTCAGACAACAAGCAATCCGACGATGCTTAGGGATATAAACCTGGATGCATTGACGCCCTTGGATATTGCCTCCGAATCGCCCTTCGACGGGGCGATCCTGCTCGCGGCCCATGCTCTGTATCTGCCCAGCCGCCCAATTCTTACGCAACCTGACCTGATTGAGGATGCCGCAAACGTTCCAACCGAGGTCCTTCCCCTTGCGAAGCTCTTCCCTACTTCAGCAATCGCCAACACCTACATGGCGCTGCACTACACCCCTCTCCGCTATCTCTTGTCAGTATCAGGGGACAGCTGGGTGTTCAACGAGAAGGTCACCGAGGCTAGCTCCTATACTGAACACAAGGAACGACTAAACCAATGGCGGAAATCGGGCAGCGCGGCCGCCGCGACTGTTTTTGCTGCACGGGCTCTCAAGGCTTTCCTCGGCCTTGATTCTACGTTGGAAGGGTCAGATGGCGCAGTTAGTCAACCCCCACGGAGGCAATGTGCATTCTGGAAGGATATTTCAGACTACTGGGGTGTGTATGTTTGTGCTCTGATCTGCTGGGCCTTTGGCGACACTGGAAAGGGGAGCCAGGCGGCTGGGACGGCAGCTCGAGAGGCAGCTACGCAATGGATTATGACTGTTGCGGAGATGGATCCTGCTGAAGTTCAAAACCTATCTGATAGGCACGGAGCATATGAGGTGGTAAGCCTCGCTCGAGCAGAGTTGGCAGCTGACTGCCTTGGAGGACGGAACATTTTGTTTGCTGATGCAGCGGGGGTGCTCGAAAGGTTGGAGCATGGAGACAATTGGAAATGGTTTTAGTATTTGATTTTTGATTTTACATAGAGGAGGATTGTGTTTTATTCCTTTCTGGCGATACAGACTTGATAGTTTGGTGGGCAGCAGAATGCTGTTTTGGGATTGGTTTATGGCATAGCATGGCATGGTTTGGTATTGCCCAGGGCGTTTTGGAGTTAAGGGTTGGCAGCAAATGAGAAGGACGAAGCGGGTGCACGCACATGGATGGGTTCATTGGATAGGGTGTATCGTTTGCCGGTTGTCATTTTTAGATACCTTTGTCTGAGCGGCATGACATAGAGTCGCATGTAGCATAAGAAAGAATGTGTTGTCAAAGACGTTGATTATGGCAGTATGAGACATGTCCCAGTTTAAGTGATTGGGCGGGGGGGTTACCGAAGAGATAAAGAAGGTCTGAGTTGGGACGGGAGGCGTGGCATTGTCTGTTGTAGGTCTCAGGAGGTGGTAGGACGGCAGGATGGTAGGACGCTTGTAGTAGATGCTGTACTTGGTGCGCAGGTGACAGATGTGTGGTTCACCGATTATGCAGTCTTCTGGACAAGGGCTTTCTTTTTCTCGATGAGACGGATTGACGCCACGGTTGCGTTTTGAGTGAGAGAGAGGCTTGGACGGGTGGATTGGGTGGCATGTGGCGCTGCTGGGGCGGATAAGCAAACCAAGAGGTGTCTTGTCTATTGTCATCTGTACGGAGTACAGATGTAGGTGACGTCGGGATGACTGGGAGTGTCTGCTGTATTTTTGGCTGGGCAGAATGAAGTGCTGGTTGTAATGTAAGAATAGTATAGTACTCGTTTATTATTGAGTTGTGGTCAATCTGAGGCAACTTGGGGCTTGCGGACAAGATTGTGCGGTTGCAACGGAGGTGGCGGGTGCTGTAGCTGGTCAACTGGTCATGCATGCGTCGGTGATGTTTCACAGGCAAGGCTCCTCATTGGAAGAATGAATGATGGTTGGGATGGCCAACAAATGATCGCTGGGTATGTTTCAGCGGAGAGGAAGATGGCCGTTTTGTGTTGGGTGTTGGCTGATGCCATGTACTTGGGCCTTGGCGTTGGTGGAGAGCGGAAGAGAGAGGAAGAGCGGTGACGAAATAATGAGGGCGAATCCGTGACGGTGGGCAAAACTACAAAGGAGCCATGCTTGGATTGGTCTGCAGCCCAGCCCGATCCCCAGCGTCTCCAAAGTTCCTGTTCTTTCTCTCTCCCTCTCTCTCCCTCTCTCTCTCTTGCTCGCTGTTATTAATTTCCGGAAGCCGAGTGGAGGGAGTCGGGTCGGCGTCGTGGCCCCCCCCCCCCCCCCCAGGGCCGCATGTGGGAGGTGGTCACCGGAGAAGCGGCACAGTAGAATGGGGGATTTACGAGCAATCCAGTGCCCGAAGGGGCCGCAAAGTGCACGCTTTACTGACCAAAGCGTCCGAGGATCTGGGGCAGAAGTCCACGAGCAGTTGCTGGTTCTGGGCTGGTCCGGGGGGCGGGGTTGCGGGTTATTATGCCTCAGCAGGGGCGGCCCGTCATTGAGAGGTACTTTGGGATGTTTTACGGCGTATCCGCTCGGGGCTTTTCAGCGAGTCAAGAGTACATTTCTTGTCCAATTCGCATGTTGCTTTGCGTCTCCCATGTGAAGAAGGGTGAAGGGTTCAAGGGGGCTGGAGGATTCGGTGCCCCGTGCGTGTCAGCTCAACGCCGGCGGCTTGTGGCACGCACCGGCCGAGAGTTAGCATCAGCACTGACGCCAGTGGCCTGCGTCGCAGCGGGCTCCCAGTGGTTCCAGTGGCCTCCAGCTGCGCAACCCCAGACGGTAGCGCAGCCATCCAGCCATCCATGCCAGGGCTGATGGAAATGTGCAGGTTTGCAGAAATTAGACGTCAGACGCATCAATGCCACAATGACACAATGACACAACGGGGGTCCCAGGAGCACGGCAGGGCAGGTTTAACAAAAGAAGAAACCATAGCGACCGCCACTGGCCAACAAGTCGGCGCATTGGTGAGGTGACCTACACGTGTCGGCCTGGCTAAGCCAGCACCTGCACCGAGGCGTAGTAGGCTGGGTCCGTCCGAGACAAAAAAAGGACGCCAGAGAGGGGACAGAAGTTGCGGTGCCGAGACGAATTACGAGACATTTGGCGAGATACGCCAGGCCAGACAAGGACAGGACTGAAGAGCCTAACCGCAAGTTCGAGTTGTCATTGCCGTGTCCAGGCCTCTCGGTCCCAGATCCAGACCAACCCTAACCCTCGTTGCCTCGCTCCTCCTCCTTCCTTCCCCTTCCTCTTCTCCTGCTCGACTACGTTGTACTTACTACTTGCTTCTCCTTTCCACCCCCTGACCCTCGCCTTCCTTCGTATTTATTACTCGAGCTTTCAATCTTTCTTCTGAATTAACTTTCTTCACTTCAACAATCTTCAATCGACCTAGACGCTACCTCAGAACGACCGACCCATCGTCCAAATACGGATCCCGTCCCCACGCGACCACCAACTCCCAAGGCGCTGTCATCGGGAGGCTTGGAGCTTGGCCGTGGCTTGGCCTTACGACTACCTTTTTTTTATCATTACGTGCGATCCAATAGGACTCCAGGACTCCAGGACCCCAGACCGCGAGGCCAAGAATCAGAAGACGCCCGTCGACTGGTGTGGTTTTGCATTTGCTGAGGACCTCTGCTTTTCGGAGCAAACATAAGAGGCGGTAGGTAGCTGAAGCCGGACCTGGAGCTAGACCTGGAATCTGGAGCTTAAGGTGGACGAAAAGGAGACCGCCTGTTGCTGCCGTTCCCCCCCCTGGTTGGCTGCCGAATGCAACACTTCCGGACAGACACGGATACGCTCACACTCGAAACCACGCGAAACCACGGCGACGGGACATCTGCCATCAAACAATACTCAGCACTCGTCACACTCCAGGTAAGCTCATCCACCCCTTCTTCTCTGGTGCGGCCATGTGCTGACGGAAGCTGGTTGGAAGACGGTCCAGGGCGGCCGCTACGTCACTCACCCGCTTTTGGATCCCCGCGCTGCGTCGCTCCAATCCCACGGCGCGATCCCACCCGCTACCCACCAGGACGACCAGGACGTGCGTGTGCTACATACCCGAACGGAACGGGAGACGTGGACCACCTTCCTTGTGCTAAATTACAGGGACTCCTGCCAGCATCTTCAGCGAGCTTAGCAGCTCTAGAGAGCCCAGAGAGCCCAGAGAGCCTCGCCGGCGTCGTTGAGCTGACCCAGCGGCTGAGGTTGCCCCGCCTTTTGGCTTGCAAACAGGGAACATCCGCCCCCCGAACATCCACCCCTCCAGGGCCTCGCCCCCAGGGAACTCCCAGGGCTCCATTCCCCGGGCGCCGCATCGCCCACACCACCCACACCCCCCCCAATCGCCCGTCGATCGATGCCCAGCTTGCTCGCCCCTCCACTGAGCGGGTGAGCTGAGTAGTATTAGCCCGTCATGGTGCGCATCATTCCCACCCGCCTCAAGTCGTCGTCGTCGACTTCCTCCTCCTCCACCATCCCCAACAGCAGAGCAAACAGTCCCATGCGCTCCTCCAAGTCGGATACTAGCCCTTCGCGGGATGCTGGCAACGGCCTCGCCTTGAAGGTCGCCATCATCAAGGTACCATGCCCGCCTGCCTGCCCTGTCTCCCTCTTGCATGCACAACCCGCCCCGCGTAATCACCGTCTCGACAATTCCAGCAATTCCAACAATTCCAACACCGCCTATTGCCCGCTCGCTCCCGAAAGGGCAGCTATCCCGACCGAACCGTCCTGCTCCTCCACGAACTTGAACACAAGAACCCTTGACTGACAACTCCTCTTCTTGTTGAACAGGCCAGGAACCTCGCTGCCAAAGATCGCAATGGCACCTCAGACCCAGTGAGTACTTACCGTCACCCCCCAATCCTATGCCCCATCCCGCGCCCAAATCTCCGAGTGCCCGCTCTCCAATGCAATGAGCTCTTCCTGACTATGATTCTTCTCCTCCTAGTATATTGTTCTCTCCCTCGGCGACGCCCGTGTCACTACCCACACCGAACCCAAAACACTCAACCCCGAATGGAATGTGACTGAAGAAATTGCCATCACCTCGGTCCAAAACCTAGTTCTTGATGTCATTTGCTGGGATAAGGACCGATTCGGCAAGGACTACCTCGGCGAGTTCGACCTCGCCCTCGAAGAGATCTTCCAGAACGAAAAGGCCGAGCAGGAACCCACCTGGTTCCCGCTCAAGAGCAAGCGTCCCGGCAAGAAGACGAGCGTCGTCTCCGGAGAGGTGCAGCTGCAGTTCTCCCTCACCGATAACTCCAACCCCTCCGCCACCCCCGAACAGATCCTGGCCAAATTCTACACCCTTGTTCGCGCCGTCCCAGTTGGCTCCTCAAGGAACGTCACACCCTCCATGACACCCAGTCTGGCCCCGACGACCGTCCCACCCCAATCTGGCTCCACCTCCCAGGATCCCACCGGAGACGAGGACGATGATGACGATGACGACGACCTCGACGAAGAAGAAGAAGACCCCTCCAAGCCCGAGACCGCCGAGAAGCGTAGACGCCGCCTGCGCATCAAGGGCCTCAAGAGGAGACGCCGTCGCAACCCGTATGCCTTCATGAGCAATGGCTCTGATGTTGTCGGCATCATCTTCCTTGAGATCGTCAAGATCACAGACCTACCTCCCGAGTCCAACCTAACCCGTACCAGCTTCGACATGGATCCCTTTGTCGTGGCCTCACTGGGAAAGAAAACGTACCGCACCCAGCGCGTCCGTCACAGCCTCAACCCGGTCTTCAACGAGAAGATGTTGTTCCATATCCAGGGCCACGAGCAGCAATACTCGTTCGCCTTCACAGTCATCGACCATGACAAGTACTCGGGTAACGACTTTATCGCCTCGTGCAACCTACCTGTCAAGGAAATGATCGAAAAATGCCCAAAGGCGAACCCAGAGACTGGCCTGTACGATGTCCGAGTCCCGAACCCGTCTGCTCCACCGTCCCGAGCCCGCTTCAAGAAGCTCGGAATGTCCCGCTCCTCGTCTACGCAGAGCCTCAGCAAGATCATCCGGCCCCCGATCAGCAAGAACGCCTCCGCTCTGAGCACAGTGACCATTGATGCAGCCCAGACCACCGCCGCCAATCGTGGTTTGTTGACACCCACTGATGCCCTTACCAGCAGTGTCGAGGGCCTTGAGCCTTCAGAAACTGAGGACCCCGACTTCAATGAATATGTCGTGCCCTTGAAGATGAAGAATCTCGAAAAGTGGGAGGACAAGCACAACCCCACTCTCTACCTCCGTGCCAAGTACATGCCGTATCCCGCCCTCCGACAACAGTTCTGGCGGGCCATGCTACGCCAGTACGACGCCGATGAGAGTGGCAAGCTTAGCCGAATCGAACTGACAACCATGCTCGAGTCCCTGGGTTCGACGCTCAGCGACACCACCATTGATGGTTTCTTCAAGCGGTTCCCGCACCATGGCAGTGACAATGATGAGGTTTGGGAGCTCACCATGGACGAGACCGTGACCTGCCTGGAAGACCAGCTGGACTCCAAGGGCCGGACCTCGGGAACTGTCGCCGACAAGCTCAAGAACATTGTTCCGGACATGAAGAACCTTCTCAACATCCCTGGCAAGGGCACCGATACTGATCCTGCCAGCTCGACTAGCTCCAGCGTTTTGGACGTGGAGGCATCCCCTGGTCTCCAAACGTCAACCTCAAAGATCAATGTTCCCGAGCTCAACACACCGGTGGGCGAGGAAAGCGATCCTCTAGACAAGGAGGATGATGAGGATCGAAGTGACGAGCACGTGGTGGAGATCCGGGAGTGTCCCATCTGCCACCAGCCACGCCTGAACAAGCGCAAGGACGCAGACATCATCACGCACATTGCCACGTGCGCAAGCCAAGATTGGCGGCAGGTCAATAATGTCCTAGTTGGTGGTTTTGTGACGGCCAGCCAGGCCCAGCGAAAGTGGTACTCCAAGGTTATCACCAAGATCTCGTACGGCGGTTACAAGCTGGGCGCCAACTCGGCCAATATCCTCATCCAGGACCGAATCACGGGCCAGATTAACGAGGAGAAGATGAGCGTCTACGTGCGATTGGGTATCCGTCTCCTTTACAAGGGCCTAAAGTCGCGAGAAATGGAGAACAAGCGAAGTAAGTTTGACGAGTCTCGCCGAATGTTGCAGTGTAACTGACAAAGAACCAGTTCGAAAGCTGCTCAAGAGCCTGAGCATCAAGCAGGGCAAGAAGTTTGATGACCCCGCGTCCAAGGAAGAGATTGAGAAGTTCATCGAGTTCCACGGCCTCGACATGTCGGAGGTACTACTGCCGCTAGACGAGTTTAAGAACTTCAATGAGTTCTTCTACCGTGCCCTGAAGCCCGGAGCTCGCCCCTGCTCGGCCCCCGACAACCCTCGGATCATTGTGTCACCTGCTGATTGTCGAAGCGTCGTCTTCAACACACTCACGCAGGCGACCAAGATCTGGGTCAAGGGCCGCGAGTTCAACATGAAGCGACTGCTTGGCGATGCGTACCCGGAGGACGTATCGCGGTTCGAAGGCGGAGCGCTGGGCATCTTCCGACTCGCGCCGCAGGACTACCATCGGTTCCACATTCCCGTGGACGGTATCATGGGCAAGCCCAAGACGATTGAGGGTGAGTACTACACGGTCAACCCCATGGCGATCCGGTCTGCGCTCGACGTTTACGGCGAGAACGTGAGAGTTCTGGTGCCCATCGATAGCGAGCAGCATGGACGTGTCATGGTGATTTGCGTGGGTGCCATGATGGTAGGCAGCACGGTCATCACCCGCAAGGAGGGCGACCAAGTTCGACGTGCGGAGGAACTGGGCTACTTCAAGTTTGGTGGCAGCACAATTCTGCTGTTGTTTGAGCCTGGGAGGATGACGTTTGACAACGACCTCGTCGACAACGGCTGCGAGGCCATCGAGACTCTGGTAAGCATTGCTTGGAGTGACGTGTGACGCGTGACAACGTGAATGAAGAGGAGAGAGATGGCTAACGTTGAACGCAGGTCCGAGTGGGTATGTCGATTGGACACTCCCCCGAGGAGTCGCAGTGGATGCCCGACACGCTCAACAGCGGGCAGGAGATTACAGATGCGGAGAAGCGGGATGCTAAGCGACGAATCCAGGGCAATGTGGCTCTGCAGGACTCGCCGGACGGTAGTGGTGATGACCAGCCGCCGCGCAGACCGACAAGCCAGCCTACCATCAACACTATGGCTGCGTCGGCAATGTAGAGAAGATGCCGGCGGGAATGGAGGTGGAGACTGAGGCCGAAGTGGAGACTAGGTCGACGAAGGGGATATTCAACATTGGCGACGATAGATGACGGCGGATAGACGGGCGGACAGGACTACTCTTTTGGATGGATGAGGGGAAATGGTTGAGCGGGGTTTCACTGACCTCGTCACTTGGATGAAGAACAGGATACTTACCGACCGATGGACGCCACGACGATGACGAGAAGAATGACAAAAAGCCAAACAAGAAGGAAAAAAAAAAAGGGAGTAAAATAGGAAGCGTGTCGACGAGCAACACAAGTTATGATATAATTGTCCCATGTAGCAGAAGTATGTACGTAGGCATGACAGCAGTGTAGGTGGAAAAGTACAAATAAGAGGAACAATGCGAGAAGCGACGATGCTTTGATTTCTACAGTTGTCGACTCGTTTGTACGTGCCGTACATTAGGCTATTATGCAGAGGGTTTGTTTGGCCTGTTGTCGATCTTGACATGGATAGCACAGCGGAAGCCGGGTCTTGGCGTACAAGGGTCACTGGGAGGAGGATGGAGGACGAGTGTCAAGACGTCGAGAAGACGTCGAGAGGACAAACGAGCAAGTGAGAACAATGACAGACCGTGACAGGCCGTGACAGATCAGACTCTCGTCATGTCTCATCAGCATCATTCATTAAGTACCCCCACATCAGTGCCGACGCGAGATGCCCACGGGCTCCTCCTATTTCGGCGTCGCGATGATGATGGAGGATGGGCTTCCGTGCGGGACTCCCGTGGCGCGCGCGTGCCTGGAAATACGGAGACGAATGCAGCAAGCGTCGGCGGGAGTAGCCCGTTGTTGGGGCCAGCAGGGCAGGAGCTGTTCGCACGGGTAAGACCCTCGACACGATCCGATGAAGAATAGAGTGTCATGGTGTACGGACCGAGTACCAATGGCAATGGATCGCGAAGTGGTGAACAAGCCTACCTTGGTTAGTTTGTGGTTGAGGCATGTAAGCCTGGCCGATGGGAGCGTGGGAGCCTGAGAAGTCAGGAGCCAGTGGACGTTGAAGCCTTGGGGCCTTGATGCCTCGGCGCCTTGATGCCTCAGAGCCTGAGAGGATGAACACTTACTCCGTAACTAACTAGGTAATCTGGAGTTCTAGATTCCTCATCCAAAGTCAGCATCCGAGGTGGAAGTTGCACTGCTTACTACTTTACACCTCGCGCTGCTTCCACCGCTTGCTTACAGATCTGTACTGAATGTACAGTAATTCTTACAAGGGTAAAACGTTCTCCCAGCTCGCCAACCAAAACCAAAACAGCACCAGCCACAACCGGCCGCGCAGCAAATGAAAACGCTCCGCCGCCCTCCCCTCCCCCCTCCCCGTCTCCTTTCATGCCCGTGTCGGCGGGGTCCGGCCCAGGCCTGGCGTCGATGGGGCAGGATGGGCAGATGGTCACGCCACCTGGAGCCGGCAACGCGTGGGGTGGGGAATGCAAAATGCGACAGTACAAGGATGGCTTGGAGGGCGCTGTACTTGCAGGTACGTATCCGACCTGACCATGGCAAGGTTGGCAAGGTTGGCAAGGTTTGGTCCAGATTTCATTCCAGATTCATCTGCTTGAATTAAGTGCCGAGCCCAGATGCCAGGCTTAGATCAGAGATCACCCATCACGGATCGCTGTCTGACTGTTGTCTGACTGAAAGATGGGTTTGAAATTTCGGGTATCTAGATGTTTCCAAACGAGCAATAACAAAAGGCTGAAAGCAATAACACGGCATTTCTCTCTCCAGAGCCCGCCAAACAACGGGATCCTCACGTCAAACTCTCCCCGAATGATCCCAGGAGCAGCCATAAAAAGTAAAGACAAAAAGACTCCAACCGCGCCGAGTTTGTCATCGTCGCCAGTCCAGCAGAACCATCGAACTCCCAGACCGACGGTTAGACCAGGGTTTAAAGTGGCGAGGTGGGGCGTCAACCGCCACTCTGACCTTGTGCCACTTCACACCGCGATGCCGTGATGGGGCCCGAGTCTTGCATGGGCCCCACATGTGTCTGGTTCCCTGTCGTGTCGTGTCTCGCAGTCTTGGACGGAGTCCTGTAGGTTTTTTTCTTCTTGTTGTTGGTGTTTCGTCTCTCTCTTGGCTGCCCCTTTCACTTTGATTGACCCAAATTGTTGGTATCGTGTGTGTGTGTGTGTGTATGTGTGTATGTGTGGTGTGTATTTGTTGATTTAGTTCGCGTAGATGGGTAATGTCGTGGTCGGGGATTTGTTGTTCTTGAGGGTTTGGTTGAGGTTGCCAGGAGCATTGCAGACAAGACTTGGTTGAAGCCATGAGTTACAAGCCCCCGGTTCAGAGTGTTGGTTCGTTCAGGAACTGCAGCAGTGGTGAGCTGCATGCATCCCTCTCAGGGAAATGAACACACAAAGGTGACAAGAAACAGTAAGACTCCCAACCAAGATGATGTGTCCAGCAAGTCATGTATACGCCGAAACCTTTGCCATCCCAATTTTGCCTATTTCCTTGTCCTGTTGTTGACTAAAGAAATCGATTCCTCATTCGTCCTCCAGCTTTGAATAGAAAATAAAATGATGTATGAATTAAGTGAATGTTCACAAGCCCGTCGCCCGTTGGCACTCGGGTTGCGACCCGATGCTCGACGTCCTCATTTAGCGACGATTGCTGGCGTTCCAGTCATCTGAAGCAGTCGACGACCGTCGTTCTGAGCGTTGGGCGGGAGGAGAAGGAGAGCGGGAGAATGGTCGCATCAGGGAGGGCGAAGGCGGCGAGCTGGACAGGACGGGCTCGGGCGAAGGCTGTCGGGTCTGACGCCACGAGGCGTAGATCTGCTTGCAGAGGTGGGCGGACATGGTGTATGTAGGCGACATTTTGGCGGTAGGTGAGTTGATTTGATATATAAAGCAGGGGTTTGGAGATGGAGACGTCGACGGGGACGCAGGCGGTTGTTGTGTTGTCAGGTAGAGGAAAGAAGGGTGGTGTAAGTTGAGTTGGACTCGGGAGGCAGTTCGCCAGCAGTTAAGATTGATAGATAGGAGTCAAGAATAAATCTCCAGTGAGATAAGAAGTAGACTTGGTCGTAGAGTATAAGATATCCGGTAGGTGCAAGGTGTGTAGGTCGGATCGAGGAGGGAGAGCGGCTGATGGGGGGAGGGCGCCGGTTGGTATTTATTCCAGCCGCAACCTCTGCCTGACTTCCTTCGCACAAGGCACGGCAGCCAAGCAAGCACGGCAGCTAAGCTAAGAGGTGCCTGACCCAAACGTAAGTGTGCTGCTCGATGGGGAAACGCCTCGAGCAGAAGGGGGCACCTTGTGCATGGCCGCAGGGCGTACCGCATGTACCAGCCCCAACGTTCGGTCGCTCTGGCGGCCAGTCAGTCAGGCCGCAGGCAGTGAACAGGCAGTGGACAGGCAGAGCGGAGCAGACGAGGTACCGACAGTACTGCCCGGCGCGCAGCGCAGTGTAGGTACGCGGTGGAATACCAGCTAGACGATGCTAGTCAGTCATCGTCACGGGGCTCCGCTGTCACGTCTGGTTCAGGCATGGAGCTCCTCCCACGCTGTCCCAGCGAGCGTCCCACACCCTGACTCCGCTAGCCTTCCAGCAAGTCAGAGCCCGCCGGTCCCTCCCATTCCGACAACAGCCCAGAGTCGTATGTCACGGCCCGCCCACTCACCGGCCGGCATCGCAACCCATCAGTCCCCAACGCCCCAGGGCCCAGCGGTTCCAGAGGCACCCAGGCAGGAAAACCCGAGGGGAGCTGCCGGGGGGCAAAGGAGATGGGAGGGGGCCTGCCAGCAACTTCCCAGGGTCCCTTGGTGTCGCCTGCAAGAGCCAATCCGCGAGTGTCGATTGTAAGAACCGCCCGACCGTCAGCAGGTGTGGCGGTGCGGAATCGTATGACTTGGGTGTCCTCCAGCGCCTGTGTGTCTGAGTGCCTGTGGCGCGCGGGACGGAGAGCGCGAAGACTCCTCTACCTCGTACTACGTAGTACGTATCCGTACTGCACAGAGAGTAGTACTCCATCCAGGCCACAACCTTGGATTGGTGCCCCGGTGGGTCGGTTCGGCTCGGGCACTGAGGGCGGAGAGTTACAGAGTGACGCCGCGAATGTCACGGAGCCACAGAGAAGACGAAGGACGTACCTCCTCACGGCCACACGGTACGGAGTACATTCAGGCAGTACCGCACCGTCACGGAGCGGAGCGGCTTAGTTCACGGCCCACGACCCTGGCAACCCTGGCAGAGCTGGATCGACGAGAGCTTCCGAGAGCTTGCGAGATGGGGCATTCCCGTGGGGCGTGGTGATCTGTGCAACTTGTTGGCTTGTTGGCCGCGTGCCCTCTTACGCTGAGTAGAGGCCGAGAACCGGTGCTGTCCCTGAGCTGACGTTTTGGCTAGTTTCGAGAGATGCGCAGCGATGCAACAGCGGGCCTTGGCAGCGTGGGGGAGTCTTCCACCAGTCGTCCATCAGTCGTCCGTCGGTGACGCCATCGGCGCGATCTAGTCGTTTGACTCGGATCCATCATCGCTCGATTCCAATGCGACTAGTAATGATTGCGTCTTGGGCGCGTCTTGGACAGTAGCCAGAGCAAGACGAAGAGAGGACGCCGGCTACGGGTCTACCTAGACAACTTGAGCGGTTGCTCAGGCATCTATAGCACGTGATAGCTTCCTGCGTTTTCGTGATGTCACGTACGAATACGGCAGTACCTACCTTACCTACCTACCTTAGGCAAATAGGTATGTGTGGCTTGCCTTCTAGGTCCTTTCCTTGCTCAGCCACGAGTAGATGGCTACCAAAAATAGACCGCGCTAGCTCTGCTCTCGTCTTCATCTTCATCTTCATCTTCATCTCGGCCCTCGACATTTTCCCAACTCCAGCTCCAACTCCACTTCAGTGCAGGAAACCTAAGATGGAGCCTCTCAGTTCTCGCATTTGCATGACTCCCAGCACCCCCAGCCCGCTTAAATTGCTCTTCCCCTTGATCGCCGACCTTGATCCCCGTTGCCAGAACCAGCTTAGACTTCGGAGCTCCCTAGTTTCTCAAGGTGCCAGTGACACGCATGCCGTAAGTTACTTGATACGTAGTCGAGCTAAGGGCACCCGGATGGCAGTTGGCGGCGGCACTAACTATCTAACCCAACGCTGGTAAGACATAATACTACACACCTACCTACCTACACGCTACGTACATTATGCAGCAAGCCTGGGGCTCCGGGTGGGGAGTAAACCGAGGGTCAAAGGGTCGTCCAAGTCACTTCCTAGCTATCCATTGCCGGCAAGGTCCAAGAGGAATAGAAACAATACTGAGGGACACTGGCCAAGACCAGTCAACGTGATGGTTAAATCTGTCTTTCATTATTTTCCAACTTTTACCAAAAATGTTGCTCTCTCTGAGAGTCTGGGTATATCAAAAGCTATGCAATCCATCCACGAATAAACACCAGTCCAGCCCATGTGTGCCTGTTGCAGCACTCGAGGGAATCAATCCCATTATCCTAGAACCCGAAAACACCGTTTAGTCCCCTCATCTTTCGCGCTCTATAATGCTTTGAAACATGCTGAGCCCATATACAGGTAAACGCAACCAGACATTCACACAATAGACTCGAATGTACTTGATCCACTCCGTCAACTTATGCATACGATCTGCCCGCTAGAATGTCCCCCACAGGTCGTGCCGAAAAGGTCGCGTGGCCGGCATACATGCCAATTCCCTCCCGGACGACTCCCCATCGCACAGCCAGGGCCTCCACTCCGTCCTCCTGCGGTACTCGGTGGCATCGCGAACTGAGCACCGCTGAGCACGATCCGCCCTGAAGTGTCAGTGGGTTGCCAGCCGGCTCGCCGCTATCGATCGCACCACGTTGATCTGCCTTTCGGAGAGAGAGCCCCAGAACCAGCAGACCCGTAACCCCGAGCACAACGAGCAAGAGGACAAGAGGCAGCGGGCTAAATCCGATGCCGGAATGGGCGGTTCCGTCGTCGCGGTCAAGGGCCACAAGAACGACGCCTTGACTAAGCAGAAAAGCCATCGCCGCATGGAGGAAAAATAGAATCCACGACAATGGTCGGGGCAGAGTGAGGTAGAGGGATGTAGTCTGTGCGCCGATGGGTCGGCCAGAAGACACCCGCAGAGGGATAAGTCGTCCAGGGGAGACAAACATCGACATCTCGTGAGACAGAAAGAATAAAGTGAGAAGTGCGTTGCTCGAGAGGTACAGGATTCCAATGAATACTTGCGGCGTCGCAGTAACGATGGCCAGGCCAACTCGTGATCCGTTGGGGAGGGGATACACAGCCGTTGCCTCACCAAACGAGGAAAAGGGGTTCTTAGGACCCGCCTTCACCGACATCGCCAGTGCGGCAGCCGTCAAGCCCAAGGGAGCCAGGTAAGTTGCTAACCACACGAACCATCTCGGGAACGATGGGATAGACATCCAGCGGCTCGAGTTTGCGGTCCAAAACTTTGCCTCACGCTGGCCCCAGACGCCATTCTTGACCTCGGACTTGTTCATCAAGCAAGCATCTTGGGTGGTTGGGTCCGGGTCTTCAAGGAACGAGGAAAGTGCATCGCCCAGGGTAACGAGGGGCTTGAAGTCATTACGGGTAATCGCAAGCAGGAGTGCGACAGCGAGGGCGAGGAGGAAGACGAGGTTGAAAAACGCGATGACACCGAGGAGGGGTCCACTGAGGTTGAGCGCAGACGTCGCGTCATCAGCGGCTTCGGCGAGGCAGTAGTCGATAGAGTCGGTCTTCTTGTCGAGACCGTCGAGGAACTTGGACAGCAGAGTTCCGGATTTGGCCGTCTCGACGCTGAGACTAGACCCAGACTTGGAGATGATCAGGACGCCGTCATACTCCGTCTGGAACAGGTCGTTGAACGTAGAGATGCACTTCTCAGACGTAAGTCGGATAAGGTTGTCGTCCTTTGCTTGCGTTTGCAGATTTGCCAGTTCGGATCGGGACATGCCGTTGAGGTCGATGTTGCTGCTGAGGGATCCAGATTGGATGAAGGATGTCGAGACGAGGGCCATATTAGTAGCAGCGGCCGAGTGGGTGGTAAAGATTAAGGAATTATAGCTAGAAATATTGTCAGTCGCATTCAACTTACAAGTCCCTGATATTCACTCACATTATTTGAGAGCCGACGGCGATGACAAGCAGTATCGCCGAGAGGGCAGCCCTGGTGGATGAGATGAGGCCGAGGTTGCGCAGCGATGGAATTCCAATATCGACCCAGGTGGACTTCTCGTGAGCAATGTCCACCTCGCAACGGGTAGGGCTGCTGAGGATCTGAACGACGTAGTTGGCGCCCGCGATGAGGACGATGGCGAAAACATTGACCACGGCGTGGACTCCCCAGTTGGCGCCCCGAACTTTGCCAGCATCGCCATCGACCACGGACGAGCCCCCACCTGAGATCTTCCCCTTGGCCCCCGCGAGGGCAAGGCACAGAATAGCAGCGACAAATACCAGGAAGGCCAGCAGGGCGTTGAGAGTCACACCACCCCTCCAACCGGACGTCAGTCTCTTAAACATGGTAGGCGGCTTTTGGTCCCGGAGCATCTTCTCCATCTCAGCCCGCGGTGTCTCGGCCCTGGATCCATCTGACATGAGAAAGTTGCCGTTTCTGGGGGAGTCGCAGTTGCAGTTGGGGTTGGGAAAGTTGCACGTGTCGGGGCTGTTCGGGATTCGGTGCTTGCGGGCGAGAGACTCGGGGGTTTCGCCGCGGAGGAAGTGAACAACATAGTCGGGGATGATGTCACTACCTAGGATGCTCGAGACGGAGCGGCTGATGCTGCCAGCGGCGCGTTGTGGCAGGGAGCCGCTGCGGGTGTGGTGGAGAGATGATGTGTAGCGGATGGAGGATCGGGAGTTGTTGAAGCTGTGGAAGGGCCACCTGACCGTGGGTCGACCTGATGAGTTTGTGAAGCCGCGAGTTCTAGGGCGCGATCCGGACCACGTCCCCGTTCCCGTTCCTGTTCCTGTCCCCGGTCCTGGTCCTGGATTTCCTGGCTCTTCGGAGATGCTGTGGGTGGCTTCGTGTAAGTAAAGTTGTCCGCAAGAGATACGACACAGGTTGTCTCATGTGGGTTGTGGTGCATTTCTTACCTCCCAATAGCTCTTCCCATGCTCTGCTTGTCCCAGACATTTTTGTACGACGACCCCCGGGACGGGGAAGGCCGGGAGGGGAAGGTGCCTTCCATGGCGATAAAACGGTCGAGAGGTCAAGGGCGATGCGAAGATGGTACTGTATGATTCGTTCAAAGAGTGGATGGATGAAAGCCAAGTAAGGTAGAAAGGAACGACACAAGCCAAAGGGCCAGAAAGCGGCAGCACTGCCTCACCGGTGGGTAGGGGATGAACAGTTGTCACTACGAATAAGAAGTCATGAAAGAGAGACTTGAATGGTAAGAGGGAGAGGGCTTGGACTAGAAGCACGCACGGCCAGCCTCGAACAAGGGGAGGAGAGAAAGGAAGGGAAACGACTGGAAAGGAGCGGTAATGCAAGAATGCGAGGGAAAAGAAACGAGGGAAGAGAAAGAACGAAGCATCAAGCGTCAGCGGAAAGGCTAGCATGCGAGCGAGGGGCGACGAGCCCATGATAATGCTCGTCGTGGCCCAAGGCGAGGGACCCCGGCCATGAGTTGGTTGTCCGAGCAAGCCTCCGCATGAAGTTGATCCAAGCACACAGGGCTCGCTTGGGCCAATCACGGAGCGGACAGTCGGCGGATATGCCGTGCAAAGTGGGCGCGCCCCTGTTTCGGGATCATCGCAGGCATCTGGGATATGACTAGAGAAGTATCCGCAGCGCAGCGCGTTTCTCTCGTGGAGTCTCTCGTGGAGTCTCTCTCGTAGCGGCCGTCGCGAGCGAGGGAGGGCTCGTAGGGCTTGCCGTGGACGCGCGAGAGAGGCGCGTTGGGGGGGGATGCACTCAATTAACACATCCATCAACGGCCAGAGGGCACGCATTCTCGTGTGCGCCCTCCAGAGAAGTCAGTAGGGTTCAGCGAAGGATTTCTCAGCCAGTCTAGCCCGGCCACCCTTGTCTTAATACACCGTGATATTCAACGCTGGACGAAGGTGACAGGCGAACAGTCATCGTCCGAGGTAGCGGCGCGAAGCTAGGCGCAGTGCCAGCTCATCACTACCACCATCACCGCCGCCAGCACACGTAGGCGTAGCCTGACGGCCGGCTCGAAGGTCGGCTTGGAGGATCCCTCGGGGGCCGTGGACTGGCGATGAACTGACCATGGCCGAGGCATGGGAGCAAAAGGACGCCGGGACGGATAGATGGGCCCGCCGCCACAGTTTGGCACGTTCATCCATGCGCAACGGCTGGCGCGAAAGCCTGGCGCGAGTCCGGGCTCAACCGCCGGGGCGCAGAGTCCTTTCGTCCATCTCATCATCTCCATCTCATCATCTCCGTCTGCGGGGAGAGCATGGAGGCGGTGCAGCTCAGAGGCGATGGAGCAAGCAGAAGCAATGGAGCGAGCAGAAGAAACCATTCCCCATCCGGCGCGTTTCACAATGGGATGACCCTATTCAGCTGGCAGGATTGGTCCAGGGCACAATTGCCTGTCACCCGGCTGCCAGCCCTGTCCGTCTGTACCAGAAGCAGAACATGGACGAAAAAAAGAGTCAAAGGCAGGGGCATAGCCAACTTGGGCATCAGGGATCAAGGGTCCGAGCATGGTGCGAGCACAAAAAGGCGACGAGATGGTAGGAAAACGGGTGAGGACATTTTCGACAACTGAGAATGAAGCTCCAGAGGTTCGAGAAACATTCCAAAAGAGAGGAACCTGCGACGGCGCCTAGGCTCCCCGCTCCAGAGTCTAGCCCCAAGAGGCTACCGCCCGGACCCAGTGTCCTTAAAGGGGAATAGCGCGTGTTCCAAGTGAGTGTGATTGAGACCGGGCTCTTTATTAAGGACGACGTTAACTGTCAAGGCGGCACCACCACACGGCGCAGCTCATACGGTCCCAGTCTATTAATCTCGAGTCAGCAGTCGTCTCTCGTCCAGTCCCTTGCTCAAGTCCCATTCTCAATAAAAGGGCTTCGTCACCCTCAGACCTTTACTTTGGGTCCGCGCCAGTAAGCTTGTAAGCCTGTAAGCCTGTCAATTACCGAGGGTTCATGACACAAACGTCACCCTCAGGTCGGGTCGATAGGGGATGATTCGACAAGGAACAAGCCAACAAGGGACGAGCCAGGCCCAAGGCCACTCAGGCACTCAGGCACTCAGGCACTCGCCAACAGCCCTGCCAAGACTCGGCGGACCTGCAATGAAGATCTATCCCACCCAACAGGGGACGGAACAGACTAGTTGCTACCCAAGGCACCAAGAGTTTGAGAGACGTACAAGTACATGGGGAGACAGGGAGCATATGTGGAGCGCGTGGGCAGAATCATCTATCCCACACCCGAATATATTGCTTGCAGCAGTTCCGCTTCTCTCCCGATCACCAAAATAGAACAACCACACCTTCGTCTCGGCGCCTTGATTAGCTTCCGTCCCTCACGGGCCCCCGGAATCGGCGCACTAAAATCGCCCATTTGAGGTTGCTAAATCTGGCTCAGCGAGGCTCCGAGGGATCAATCCCCATGGGAAAACACTATATTCCCTTTTCACTCATGCCTGCCCTTCTCGCCCGACCCCGCTCGCCTTCCATTAAACTAAACTCCCTGCTAAAAAGTAACGAGCGCCGTGGCTATGCGAATATGAAGGTGGATGTTATGGTATCCTTTTCAACCAAAGCTATCCAGCCAGTTCAGTCATTTTGACGATAAACAACGCCATGATGATACACTGCTAATCTCTGTTCTGCTCCACCGGGCGCAATCCCGCTATCCCACTCTTGAATATTGGGCCGGTACCCTTCCTTAGTCGGCGATGGCACTATCATCAGCCGGTTGCGACTCCGGGCTCTTGATACCCGCCGGTACGGTAATGTTGGCCCGAGCCTTGTGCTGCGCTTCCGCAAATCGTTCCCAATGCTCTGGGTCACTCTCCTCCATGTTCTTCAATGCAATGTCCCTGTGCTCTTTGAAGGCTCGCACGGGACCCTTCTCCTTGACTTTCTCCAGAAGTTCTCCACCAAGATCCTCTGCTAGCTCGGAGAGCATTTGAACATGCTTTGGATCCGATCCAATGTCGTCGATCGTGTTGAGCAGGTCGATCTGCTCCTGCTTGAAGAATCCCACCCGGAACCGGTGGCCCGCCCGCAGAATTCGTCCTTCTTCCTCGTCAAGCGTCTTGGATAGCAGCATCGAGTTCGACCTTGACAGCGGCTTAGCCACATTGAGTTCCGACTCATCTTCGTTGTCTGACAGTGCCAGGCTCGGATCCTCCACTGGGGGAATCACTATGGGGATCTCCTCCGTACTTCCTTTAACAACCGCAGGCGCACGCGTTATATGAACCGGCTCTCGCGTATCTGGGTACTCATCTTCAAAACGCTTGATGATACCTTGCAGCGTGTCGTCGAGGAACATGAGCTTGCGCAGGTTTTGCTCGTCCCCAGGGTGGGCCCTAGCCTTGTTCAGCGCCGGCTGCAGCCGCTGGCGGATCTTACGAGCACCAGCCAGAAGGTGCTTCGACATGTCCTTCGCCTTTCCTCCAGTCGTCAGCGTGGCTCCGGAACTTGCCACACCATTCTCCACGTCCCGAATAAACTCGCCGGACTGTCTGCGAGACTCGTCGCCGCGGTTCTTCAGGCAACACGCCAAGGCCTTGACCACTCCAGTGCCGCCAATCACATAATCCTCGTCCGGTGCCGAGCTAGCGTCGTCGGCAAAATCGTCCTCATCCAAGACGTCGTGACCAACCAAGTGAGCGAGGACGTCGGGATAGGGTGGCGACCTGGACTCGAGTCCGTCGACGTGGTTCTCTGCCAGGGCTGCCGCCACAGCAGCGCTCACATCAGCGTCTTGAATACGTTCCATGTTCCTGAGGCAGTACGCCACCACCTGTTTAGCCATGGCTTTGACAATCTCGCCAGATCGTTCACTCGGGACTTCAATGTCCACACATATGAGGCTCTTAGACACACGTGCGGCGGCAAGGAGAGACGCATACAAGGCACAGGCTTCCTCCTGGGCTTCCTCCGTCCTCGCGTTAGCCAGCTTCATCAGCTCTTCGTTTCCAAGGAGGTTAATATGGGCGAGTTGATGAACCTCAGGGAGGACCTCGACTAGTGCGATAGCTTGCTCCGACGTCATTTGAACACCTTCAAGATGCATTCGCTTCAAAGCGGCCATCTTCGGCAGATATCTGTGTATTGTCAGGACAAAATCCTTGGACGTAGGGTTGATATGCAAACATACCTTCTGAGCAGACCAACCGCGCTCGGGGTCGACTGGAATAAAGCCAGGTTCTGTGATAGATCGATGAACCGGAAGCCCTTGAGCTTAACAAGTGTTGGCAAAATTTTGCAGAGTGACGAAGGTGTTAAGTTGCAGCCAGCCAGGCCCATCGCCCACAAAGATGAATCCTCTCGGATCGCCGAGGCCAGTGCCTCCATATGAACCCCAAGATCATTGCCATTCAGATCGAGGCCCTCGCACTTGCCTGAAGCAATATATTTTACCACATGCTGTACACCTTCATCGTCAATGTTATTGTGTGCAAGGCCAAGCCTGCTTACGCCGCACTTTATTAGTCCATCAACGATGGCACCCAGTTGCTCCATGGTCGGTCCCGTCTCGCCAAGGTTAACCAGTTCAAGCGTTGATCCTCCTAATCGTTCCCCGAGGGCTTTGGAAAAGATGTCCGAAATGCCGAGCGGTATTTGGACTCCGTTGGGTAGTGCGCCATTCTGCTTGACCTGGGATTGGCGGGGGAACTGAATCTGGGAAACGTCAAGAAACTTGAGTGATCGGCACAAGTAGATGAAGAGAGACAAGTGCTTCCACCCATCGGGGCCAAGCTTGTTGTTCTTGAGCACCAATCGCTCAACCACGCTGGCATATTCTTCATCTTCGTGCTTGAACTTGCGCCTCTTCGAGAGTGGCCGTTTTGCTGCCAGGAGTCCGGCCAGGATTACCCGCAATCCCTCATCAGTTAGGCCAATATTTTCTAGAAGAACTTCTCGGACAGGCACAACGGCCAGGTAGTCGCCCAGTGTGATGAGATCAGGCAGCTGGAGCCAGTAGTCGGTCAGATCTAGCTTGTTCACCAAACCGGTCGCAGAGGAATAATTGGCCGTATCGGTGAGCTGCTCTGTGATCTTCTTAAGGATGGGCGTCTCACGCAGCTGACAACACCTTCGGTATATGCGAACCGGGTTCGTAGTTGGGTAGGATGTCGTCTTGGGAGTCAAGGCGCCCGGGGGCGTGTGGCACGACGAGTCGCTGCTGTCATAATGGATCTCCATCGGGATGGATCCGTTAGCCTCGGCGAGTTTGCGCTTCTTTTCTTTCCTAGCCTTGCGCTCTTCCTCGCTCTTCTTCTTCTTCTCCTTCTTCTTTGTGTTGTCCTTTTCAAGGGCTGGGACTGGGATTGAGGTTGTGGTGCCGTTCGAAGTCTGATCCTTGCTCTTGGGAGCGATGTCGAGCCCGTCCTTCTCAGATTCCTTTGGTAGAGACTCGCCGTTGCTCTGGACTGCACCATTCGTCTCTTTCTGGTCCTCCATGGGTTTGGGGTTTTTGAGCGCATCTCCTTCGCCCTTCTCCGTCATTTTCTTTTTCTGAGTTATGTCGACAGGCTTGAGGGTAGGCGCGCTGTCGACTTCGCCATATTTGGGCATTGGCGCGATCTCGACATCAACGCAAAAGGCGACCCTCTTCAGCTTGGCCCCGTGGAGCTCTGAAATGGGACATCTCTCCCGTTTCTGGTCCACATTCAAAACCACACGGTCTACCAGGCCGTGGCCTAACTTGCCACCGGGTCCAAGGGCGCCTGAAGATGATGAAGATAGGCGGCGAAAGACACCCAAGAAGCCAACCTGGGTGCTCCTGGGGGGCGCCGGGGTATAGGGGCCGTTGCCCTCAGGCTTGGCGGCGTGTTGCAGAACGGCATTCTTGGTGGGCGAGATCTTGGGGGGTTGAGGTTCTTCCTGGGCTGTGGGCGATGGCAGCGGTTGAGCTGGCAAAGGCGAATTGGGGGGTGAGCTGGAGGAGAACTTTGCTGAGATATTGGAGAACCACGAGTTGCGGCGCTGCAGTGGCGGGCCGGATGGGCTCTGTTTGTCTATTGAACCGGATCGCGAAAGTCGTCTTTGTGAATTCGAGGCGTTGGGGGGCGTGGACTGGCCATTCGTGGAGTGGTCTACCGACGCCGACGCCGGCGCCCTGGCAGATGCGCCGGGGATCTGTCGAGGGAGAGCGGGCGTAGGTGTCTTGGTCGGTGGGGAATTCTTTAGTGCTTTCTCTAGGAAGGAGTCAGTTCAAGGCTCGTCAGAGGCGACACGATGTGCATCTCGCGATGCGGCGGACGGGTGGCGATTCGCATAGTACATGCCTTTGGGGGCACCATGGGTCATCCAGCTGACGTCGACGCCGTGGACGTGCTCCATGCTGGGATCTGGTGGGATGAAGCGGCGGCGGCAGGGATGGCGACAATGAGTAACGGGTGATTGAGGGGATGATGATGGTATGCGGTCGTCTAATCGTACAAGGTGGAGAGATGGAAGGAGAGCGATGAGCGATAGATGGAGGTGGGTGGCGGCCGACAAAGCCGTGGGACGGTTGCGTTGGGTTTAGGATAGGGACAAGCTCGATCCGGGGACGGGGTGGGTGCGACTGGTACTCCGGTACTGGGTACGGTATCGATATCGGCATGAGGCGTCCTAGTGGGCGAGTGGGCGGGCCAAGTGCGCTCAACAGCTGGTCTCAGCCCGGGCCAAGGTGGAGGACGACGGCGGTAGGTTCATTTTAGCAGCGGGGTAGTTTAAACTTGAGCCGGGATGGTGAAGTCAGGGTCGGCCGTCGCCCGTAGGTACTGGACGAGCGCTGCGTGTGTGTGTGGAGGTTGGGATTTCGGGGGGTGGTTGAGTGATTACGGCCGGGCGTTTGTGCTGACCAAGGAAAGGATTGATGATGAAGCTGGATGGACATATGCGGACGGACTGAGGCGGCGAGGCGGCGAGGCGGCGGGACGACTTGGCAGGGCATGGGGGATGGGATGGCAATAATTCGGAATTGACGGAAAGGCGACACACGCCGGGGGGGGCGTGTCACGTTTGAATTACTGGACTGGAGGAGGAGGAGGAGGAGAGGCCAGGAGGCACGATGCTACCGACTAGGTTAATGGCAATGCTGGCTGGCAATGCTGGCTCGCAATGCTGGCTCGCAATGCTGGCTCGCAATGCTGGCTCGCAATGCTGCCCCGGGTAAAGCAGGCTTCATGCGGCCGTCGTCCTCGGGGCGCTTGGTACGGTGCAGCCATCGCCTTGCGGATGCTGCGTCTAGATGTGGAATCTGCGTGCGACCCCAAGCCGCGCAGGCTGGACTGGCGTCGATGGCAATGGATGGGATCCCGGCAGCTGGTCTGTCTACATTGAGGCGAGCGAGGCTTTGTCATGGCCGCTTTCTTTTCAACCCACAACCACCACATCCATCGTCTTCGCCCTCCTCCTCCTCGTCCGAGACAAGCCAGCCTGCGCCAGATGGGTTGGGGGGAGGCACCCGAACAGGAGGGCCCGCACCGATTCTCCATCTTTCCAACGTCATGTTGCGCCCAGGTATCCCCATCGAACCCATCCAAGGGTGGTCGTGATGCTCGGTGGACCCAGGCCCGCGTAAACCAGCCCACTGCCGCCCGCCCTACCCACAAGGTAAACGTCACACCCCATCGCCAGTGACCGAACAGGTACAGTACGGTAGTACCGACTTGGCACAGCTCGAAAAGCACGTGTGCCACGGAACGGGGCGGCCATGTCATCGCCAGCAGTTCTCTCAGGGTCACACAGCTCTGGTCATACAGCTCTGGTGTCCCCTTTTTGAGTCCCGCCACCCTGCCGCAGTGTCGCTTGGCAATCCCCAGTTCACGACAACAGCCCTACTACGTGGTACTATGCATTCCTGCTCGATATCGCAGTGCGTCAAGTATCATCTCTGCACGCCTAGACGCCTATGGCGGCTTAGCTTATAGTATCCCGCCCCATTGCTGACCCATCTATGTCGCCTTTACCAAGCGTCGGCTGTCTCCCACCTTATTCGCAGCATCAAACGGTCCAGACCATTCTGTAGGTTTCGACGAACCGCTCTCCACGCTCATCCGCCACTGGCCGCCCACCCACCACAACAACGCAGAAGCAACAACCACATCAGCCATGGCCGAGTAGCGTCCCCATCGACCTCCCCGTCGACCTCCCCATCCATGGCCGGTGGATACCCGTCCGTCGAGTCCCCCTGCACACGCCACCCCCGAGAATATCGTCACTGCACCCAGGCATTGTCTGATCCGGGCGCCGTTCCGTAGGCCGAAGTGCGCGGTCCCGAATTGTCCAGCGCTATCCGCCACCCGCCACCCCGAGGGACGAGCCGAGACGAGCTCATGAGGTGAGGCATCCATAATGACAAGAGAGGAAGACAAAACATCAGCAACGCATCTCGTCCGCTCTGAGTCCCCTATGCGGTTATTTCGTACAACAAAGCACTAATTAATTAATTACCTGCCAAACGACTTCGCAGTGAGAGCTCTCCGCCTCTCTCCAAGGTCATCCGCTCTCGTCATGCGCGCTCTGCGTATTCCCCCGAGTAACTTCATCTCAGTCAGACGCCCGTTTCAAACCTCCTTGGTCAAATGCCGAAGTCCAATTCCGCATTTCAAAATCAGCATATCTCGCCCCTCGCTATGTCTTGCTCTACTCTGTATGCTTTTCCGCTACCAGGATACCAGGGTTCGCATCGCTACCAGGTGCATCAGCCGCCCAATCCAAGGAAAACCATTTCCATCTAATTCCCGCACGTGCCCTTGCCCACTTGCTCCCGCCAAGTTCGCACAAAACAAAATGTCCTCGTGCTGTATTCATTGCCGTCTCTCTGCTCCGATCAGAACCCCGGTGGATTTTCCAGGGGTGTCCTGTTCAAAGACTCGAACCACAAATCTCAGGCAGCCTCGGCTCGCATGACAGCACTTGATGGCGTCTTCTTCACGGTGGCATGTTTTCATTGCATCAATCCTACGACTTACATGTTTCGACACCATGTCTGCATGCACACAATTCGGGCCCCGTCAGGGAGACCTGTCTACAAATCAAGTCACCGTTGGACCGATGTGGAGCACAATAAGACAACCGTTCACCGCAGCTATCGAGTTTGGCTGGAAGGTATCTTTTTATTTTCATTCGCGTGACCCTGAGTACGGACCTTTCCTTTCCTCGAAACTCCAAACCCAATGCCAAGGGGAAAATCCTCACATGCCCATGTCCACAACAACAAGACCAACTTTTTACTCGTCCGCCAGGAGGGCCTGGATGCGCTCTTGGACGCGGGCCTCCTTCTCGGCCTTGGTCAACTTGGGGGTACGGAAAGTCTTGGAGATGGCCTTCCACTCCTCCTTGGTCTTCTGGGGAGCCTCGCTCTCGTACTTCTTGAAGGGGTCCTCACGGATAGCCTTGTGAGCCTCAGTGTAGAGGTCCTCAAGACCGTCGGCCTCAACGTCGTCATCGACGTACTTCTGGAACTGGCTGCGGAAGCGCTCCTCATCGTCATCGGCAAGAGTCTCCATGTACTCAGCGACGTGGCCAGAGTAGATGTAGTTGCGGAGGACATCAGCGTCGAGCTCCTTGGTCTCCATGTCGAAACCGGGGAATCGCTTCTCGGAGTGGGGGACCAGAATGCCACCGTCGGAGGCACCCTTCATGGCACCGAAGACACGGGCACCGGTGGAGGTGCGGGCAAGACCAACATCAAGGAAGGCCTTGAAGGGGCGGCGCTCACCATCGTCGGTCTCAGCGGCCTGGGTGAGGGTGAACTCACCGTCAGCCTCCTCGACACCGGCGAAGTCCTCGTCGAGGCCGAGCTTCTTGAGGGCACGGCGGGCGATAAGGAGACCAGTGGCGTAGGCAGCGGCCCAGTTGGTAAGACCGTGCTCGATACCGTAGGCCTTGAGCTCGTGAGAGTAGGCGGAGACGAAGACCTTGTCGCCGGAGATCTCAGAGGTGACGATCTGAGTGATGATGTCCTTGTTGGTGAAACGGACTACCAGGCGGTACTTGGGCGCATTGTACTTGTTCTTGGCCTGGGTGATGAGGCGCTTGCGGGCATAGTAATCGGTCTTGCCTTGGCGTCTGCGCTTGTACTTGGTCTGGTAGCGGCTGCGATTCTCGTCAGCATCGTCGAGTAGAGCAGATCATTGCGAAGGGAGTTTGACTTACCTGTAGTACGCGCTGTTCTTCACCAACTTGTGGAAAACCTGTAGCACGTCCCCGAGTCAGCAATTTGCGCTTCAGATTTGCTCGTCCTCCGTCCGAAGCAACTTGCTGTGACTCTTTCCAACGAGCAATTGACGTTTCTGTCAAGAATAAGAATGTCAAAGGAGTCCCAGAGGACTCCTTTGCGATAGGCCTCAACTTACCATTTTGACGGTATTGGCCAACGGCTGATTGTTGGTGTTTGAAAGTTGGTGATGGAGGAATGTGCAACAAAATCTAGTGGGGGATATTAACAAAGCCCTAACAGCCCCATCGCGAAAATCGCTTAGCTTTAGTGGGTTGCACCTGGGTTGGGGACGAGTCACATGACTGTGCACCTTTAGGGTGTGTGTCTGTGTCTGTGTATCTTATCGATTGTTGTTATCTTATCTTATCTGTATTGACGACTTCGTGAAAGTCCCCACGGCTGTGGGGAAGACTGCCGAGGTCCCTCGGGTCCCGCCCGGCGAGGTGAGTGGAGCACTCCGGATTTCATGTTCGATGACTTCAGTCCATCTCTCTCAATCAACTACAGGTCTCTATGAGGAAACAGTACCATTGTGACTATCCTTCTCATTGGTTTCAATTCAGGATCCTTCAGATCTAAAATGTCAGATAAAACGAAGCCCAAGGTTCTCCTCTTCGACGTTGGCGGTGTCTGTGTAAGTACGGAACGGTTACAAAGCTATCTTGCATATCTTGCTTCAACCCCCATGTCATTTCTAGGAGAACCTGTGGTTTTACCTTTCGTTAAACCCTTGGCTGGGTCTGCACATAGGCTAATCTCCTCCAGGTCAAATCTCCCTTTCAAGCTATTCTCGACTACGAACTCAGTCTCGGAATTCCACCGGGATGGGTCAATCACTCGATCTCCAAGACCTCGCCCAATGGGTACTGGCATCGACTTGAAAGAGGCGAGATCCCAATGGACGACTCATTCTTTGATGGGTTCAGCAAAGATCTTCACAGCATCACCCGCTGGGAGGCATTCTACAGGCAGGAGCAGGCCAAGAACCCAGATCTACCCCAGAAAATACCACGGCTTCCATCGGTAGATGGGAAGTGGCTCTTTAATGAAATGATGACGGCTTCCGACCATCCTGACCCTTGGATGTTTCCGGCATTGGAGGATCTCAAGAAAGATGGAACCTACATCTTGGCCGCTCTGAGTAACACCGTCATCTTCCCTCCTGGACACAAGCTTCATATCGAGAATTTTGGCGACAATCCAGTGCGAAGGTTGTTTGACATCTTTATTTCATCCGCTCATGTTGGAATTCGGAAGCCCGATCCGAAGATGTATCAGTTTGCGCTTACTCAAGTCAACAAGTATGCCAGGGACAATGCGAATAGTCCGCGGGGCCAACAATTGGAATGGAGTAAAGGCGTACAGCCGCAGGATATACTTTTCCTGGACGATATTGGCGAGAATCTGAAAGAAGCTCGAAAACAAGGCTTTGGGACGTTGAAGGTAAACCTGGGAAGGGCGTTTGAGGCGGTAGATGAGCTGGAGCGAGTGACGGGCTTGAAGCTTGCAGGAGACCACCCTCGGGTACCGATAAAGCCCAACTACCGAGGTTCGAAAGCAAAGATCTAAACAAGAATAGTGGTGTAGATTTCAGTCACCGTATTAAGTCTTTCAAATTAGAAATCGAACGTCGACTACATCGGCGACCTCCTCAATCATGGTACCAGCGCGCAAGTTATTTTCATGCGGGATGTTAATGACGATCCTCTCCTCTCACATAAGGAAATGTTTCTAGTAAGATATAAATCAGTGGGGATTTACAAAGATGTCGTACTTATTTAAGCAATGAGTTGTGCCCGGACTACCATTCGGTACGCCGCCAGTTCGACATCATGCTGGACAAACCTGAGGCGGTGGACCAAGATGGGGTCGGTATTGGTATTCTTCGCCCCCATGAAAATAATCGCATTCAATTGAGACTGGGAATGGTTCCCTTTCCATCAGTGTCGTTCACAGCAATAACTAATTCGCGGCCAGCACCTCATGCAAGACCAAGGATCGGATCTCCAGAATGGACTGGCTCAAGGCTCACGAAGCGCCTAGGCTAGTCTAGGCACTGCAAATCATTGTAGTCAATGACTTGTGGATTATGTATGCGACGAGCCGCGTTTGCAAGACTCTCCTGAAGATGCACCACAGATTATTTCGTGGGACTCGGGAGGAGCTAGCTCGAGTGGTTGAACCACCACTCATAATGGCCATGTCTGACCACAATTCAACATGAAGCCCCATTCTCAGCTTGCGTTCTAAAAGCCTAGGGTGTACTATAGTTAATCTGAGAATTATTCGGCGGGTGAGTTCGTCCCTAAATTCAACCTTATCGTGAAGGACCGGCGATAAGTCGCCGCCAGCTCTATCAGGAGGTGGTGCGGCCGACCACCACGTCAATATGGCGCAATTTCCGGGCGAGGTCGAGGGACAATGGTCGAAAAAGCCTGACGAGCCTTCTAAAAAGCCTCGAGCCCTGCAGCTAGATGCAAGTGTACGGCCCGGTTGGGGGCTATGCTGCCCTCAACCAACACTGCGGGCCAACGCTGAAACTACCAGATCAGGCTGAGGTGGACCGAGCGGTTATGGCTTCCACCGCGGTGGCCACCACCAAGCTTGAAAATAATGGCACAATCCGCTAGGTTCAGAGAGGAAATACTGCTTTTCGCCCAAAGAACAGTTCCTTCGTGGTGTTCCTAGAAGACGCCCGCTCGTCATTCTCACACAACTGTTGTCGCATGTTGGCGTTGCGCGACAGCGGCCTGCATACATCGTGAGGGGTTCCACCCACCTGACCCCCCAGCGGCCAGAAAAGCGGCCAGGAATAGGATCAAAATAGCCAGGGTCGCAAGTTCGCAGCCCACGCCAGGCCGCCGGCTGTGCAAGAGACCCTCCCAGCTGGTCTACCACGCAGGAGAGGGCAGTTGCCTTACCCGGGCGCTTCGCCATCCTCAGCGCAGCGTTAAATAGCCAGCCATCACTCTCCCGAGGATTGTTGGCCTAGAAACCATCACGAGCTTCTCGCATGTACCATTTCACACAGGGTCATCGAGTTCGAGCCTCTCAGAATGTCGTTCCCCGCCTCGCTCCCCGCCTCACTCCCCGCCTCGCTTCCCGCCTCGCTCCCAGCCTGGCCCACCACGTCGTCCACTCTCCGCGAGCTCCTGGGCTTTGACTCTAATTCACATTTCCACTGTCTTGGCCAAACAAAGAGTGACAAGCGATGTCAAATCCATGCCAGTAAATACAACTCTACTCTTGTATCTACCCTCCTGGGCCGGATTGTGGGATGTAGAAGTTTCAATGCTGCCAGGTCACTTCTCACCAAGGTCCTTGATGTGGTTATGTGCCGTCACCACGAGGATCAGAAGCCTTTCTGTCTCAGCTCTTGGCAAAAGCGTCTTGAATCTTTCAACACTTCTGGCATCAAGAGTGAGGACAAGGATGACAAGTCCACATCAGTAGGACAGCGAACCAAAAGCCCCAAATCCCCAAGAGCATCCCGGTCATCACCAGAGCCAGCAGCCAAGATCAAGAAAGAAACACCCACAAGACCAACCTTGAAGGATGTAAAATCTCCCTTGAGCGAGACTTCTCCCTCGAAGTCTCCCAAATCGAAGTCATCGAAGTCCAGCCCTGCGAAATCAACTACACAGATCCACAAGTTCGAGCCCTTTTGCAAGCCACTATCTTCCTTGGAACTCAATAAAGCCGTCAAGAGGCTCGTCCTGCGTCAACTAATCCCCGAGGAGAAGGAGAAGTCTTCCAAGGGATGCATCTATATCTATACCTTTCCCAACAGCTACCGCGACGTCGCTCCATACCTCAAGATCGGAAACGCCAGCAATCTCGATGCTCGCATGGCTTCGTGGAAGAACCAGTGCGGCTACAAGCCCGAAGTTTTCGGGAGCTTCTCCTCCGAGCTGTACGTCAAAGTCGAAAAGCTTGTGCATGCCGAACTGAAGAACGAGCGCATGCGCGAGGCAGCCGGGTGTCCACGCTGCGCTGTGAAACACCAAGAGTGGTTCGATGTGAGGAACTCAAAGGCCTCGAAAATCATAGGCCTGTGGACGGATTGGACAAGGCAGGAGCCGTATGATGAGAATGGCATTCTGAAAAAGAAGTGGAGAGCGCGGGTACATCTCGTTGATTTAAATGACGCCAACTGCTGGGAGGATTTTGTGAATGGTAAGCATGATGATGAAGATGAATCATGTGATGACGAATCCGACTATGATGAAGACATTGAGTTTCCATTCTCTGGAGATTATAACTCTATCTCTTCCAGTGAGTATGAGTATGACTCGCTTAGCTCTGATGATGAGGACTATAAGTAAGGGAATGGTGTTGATGAGGTGGCGTTGATGAGATGGCGAACTGTTCCATGAGTGTATCACAACACGGCGTTTTGTATTTTTTGGCTGGCCTTGTGTCATTTATATCACTTCTAGTTCTTTTGTTTTTAGACTTGCTCAGATACCCCACGATGAATAACTATAAGCCTCAACCAAAGTAGCACCTTCACTATTGCATGATCCCGTCATGAAGCAAGTCGCCCACTTGGAGGGTCAAAATTCCATACCATATCCCCCAATAACCCTACAGACCACGATGGTGCTACCCCTTTATCACCAGCCTCTTTCGCCATCCCTCCCATCCCATCCGCTGGAAATGGCCAATGCTCCTGCATCGGCCGACCCTGAAGTCTGGCGTCAAACCACTCCCGCAACCATCGCGTCTTCTGCGCCATCTCCACCAGTCTACTCCCCGATTTTCTTTCCTCGTCGGTCACTACATATCCTGTCTCCACGGCAAACTCTTCCATAGTCCTCACCCGCAGTTCTTCTGCCTCAGTGACATGTGCGAATATTTGGTCCAGGGTAGTTCGCAAGTCGAGCGTCTGGCGTGCGAGCGCAACGTCCCAGTCTGGCGTGTCGATGAGAAGAAGTCGTGCTGTCATGAACATTACGAAGGCGGCCTGGCCAGTGTTGATGATAGAATGGCGCAAGTATGTGTCGATGGGTTGCGCTAGGAGGAGCTCTAAGAACTCTTGCGCAGCGCCGAGGCAATTGCGCAGGCACAACGAGCGGTACATGGATGGGGGGACGCCCTCTTCCGGTCTTTCAGCTACAGTAACGGCAGGCTCATACAACCGTACAATAAGGTATTGATGGTAGAGCTCGAAAAATGACCGATGCTCGGCAATATCTGGATGCGCCGTGTTCTCGGCGAGGCGATCCAATTGTGTACGGAATCGGCGCCCACTGCCTTCGAGAAGAAAGGCATACGAGCGGGCTTGGTCACGCTCGTGTGGTTCGCCGAATCCCTTCGAGAGCTTATCACTCATTTGTACTATATGGACGATTCCATTGAGGAGAAGATCGGTCCGTGATGTGCTCATGTCGGAGAGGGCGTCGCGAGACACGTCAACATACGGACCACTAAGAGGGTCGCGCCGCGAAGCTTGAAACGACGTTCTGGTACAATTATTTAGGTATTTATAAGTAATCAAATACGTTGTGTATTGTCAACTTACATTGAGAGTGTACAGAAACAGCCGAGGAAAGCTCGCTGCTCCTCCGAGGAATGGGTTCTCTCAATTGTGTCAGTATTCGCCGTCTTTGTCTTCTCCTTGGAAGCGTCTTTCGAATCAACTATCCGGGGATGAGCAGCTGGGATTTTGGTGATACCAAGATTATGTGCATATCCTAGAGCCAGATGTGTCAGGTTTGTAACCTGTTCGTCACTGATCTGGCAAGTATGGGCCCTAGATATCATATCACATCACGTTAGCGTCGATTCATGTGTTAGAAGTCGACGTCCTCTGGGCCTTACCAAGCAATACAAACCAAGAGACCTTGGAGTAAATCCAACGTCCGCTTTTCCTCAACAAAAATCTGCTGGCCCAGATATGCAAGTACGTTGCGCTTCATCTTGACGATCCGGGGCACCGATAGAGGCGCGGCGACTAGCATGATGGCTCGAAATAGGAACGGTCTACTGGTGTGAAGTTGCTGAGGTATGGTTGCATCATCGATTATAACAAAGGGAAAGACAGGCATATAATGGCTCCGAAAAATGGTCAGGATCCGAGTTGCCTGATCCCATGAGAGTCCCAAGGGGGGAAGGGTCGCTACAGAGTCTCGTTGTGTTGTAGGTCCGTGGCCAACGTGTTGAGAATGCCCAATATCGTGGTTACTCTCCCCGGTCCGTGCGACATCTGAGGAGTTGCGGACATCCGGACGGTAATGCATTCGGTCCCCGGATGCTAGAGGAAATAGGCCATCGTTGCTGCTAATCCGAGGCGTCTCTGAGCGCTCCAAGGTAACTCCTCTGGGTGGAGACAATCAGCATGTGTCAACCCATCTCAGCTTTCCCATATTGGAGCTTACCCGTTTACCAGTTTAACTTGTCTCGGCTTTCTCAAACTCTTTACTGTTTTTGCAGAACACTCAATGCCAAGCCTTTCACACCTATCCTAATTCGTCAGTCCCTTCATCATTCCGCCCCAAAACCCTCTACAAAGTTGCTCACCTCTCACAGAGGTGCCGCCCAGCACCCTCCTCCTTGAAATGGCATCGCGCTTTGGCTCGGGTGCATGGCGCACAAGCCCTGAGCCGACGCGGGGGACTGGGAGGGCGATCTGCCATGGCGACCGACTACCGAGATGTTGGGCTTGATGGCCAAGAAGGTAGCTAGTCTAGGTCTCACGCGGATTGTAGGTCGGGTTAATTTTTATTCACTAATTCTGGGGACCGGGATATAGAGTACCTCAACACCCGCACAAAATCAGGTGCTGTGTTTGTATCTTTGCTCACATTCCCCGCCACCTTCGTACCGACACTAGCACTCACTCTACCTCTGGCCAACTCCAACACTGAGCTGTGAACTCAGCAGACCATTCCTCAACTTCTCAACAAACACCCCCAAAAGGATGACGATATCATAAACACGACTAAAACCTAGTCGCACATGAGCTCACGTCACTAGCGTCACTAACTTAACTAACACACAAGCCTTGCCAAAAATCACTGAATTACTGACATAGGTTCAAGTGTACACTTTTTTCTTCTGCATGATGCTCAATTCCCAGGATTCATTGTCCCCTCGACCTGCCAATTCCTTTGGCCTAGCCGAAACCGGGGCTCTGTTTGCACTACTGGTTCTATCATATAACTTATGCAGATGAACGACAATAAATGCGAGTCCGAGCCTGAAGCCATTCTCTCGTCCTTCAACGCCAGCCAAAAAAATAAAGCAAAGCAAACTGTGGTGGTATCTGTTCTTTCAAATCACAATGTCCCTGGACCTCAAATTAGGCCCGAACCCTCCAAACGCCATATGATAAGCCCTGTTCGACAGGGTCTCATCGTGGCTTCTCGCCACAAAGGTCCTGTGGCCCCGTTAATCGTCCAGTATTTCGATAACATCCGCTACCAGGGTTGACTTTTGCTTCCCCCCGTTGCCATTGGTTACCCTAGCTTGGCTCGGCGCAGGTGTCTCATCGTCCGAATCATCCGGCTCTTCAACAGCAGTCCACTTGCCGTCAGCAGCAATAGTTACAGCCCTGGTGTTTGTTTCGCCCCGAGCCTCCAGCTCCTTGCGGACTTGAACAAAATAGTCGTCAATTCGAAGACTGGTTGGGCGGGCATCGAGGTCGCAAATTGGACACTTCCAAACGTCCACCATAGACGGCTCTGGTCCCTTCTGGGATGCCCCTCCTCCCTTCTGAGGTGGCTTGCTAGGTCGTGTCTGCAGCCATGTCTCCAGATCGAAGCATTCGAGGTGTAGACAATTCAAGCCTCGAACGGGAACTTCAACCAGGCTAGCGCTGAAGGGATCTGCCAGGGAGACCAAGAGGGTCTCGTCCTCGACAATAAGATCATCCGAGTCTGATGGGCGCAAGCGTCGAATCATCTTTTTCCTTGTCTCGTCCGTGGAAGTGTGTTCAAGGTTTTCAATCATAGCTCTAAGGGAGCCATAGCTCCGCGTCTCCACCAGCTCAACAGCAACGAAATATTTATACCCTTTCTTGGCGTTATTCTCAGCAACCAACGGTACGCTGATCCTGATGGTATTCTGGCCCATAACTAGTACATCTGTTAACTCGAGGGGCAGATCCTTGTGGAAATGCTGCTTTCGACTCAATCCCATCACGTGGCCATTCGCATCGACGAATATATGTTTGGGCCAGTAACAAGCGGACACTGCCCAATCAGCCGCCTCGACATTTGTCTCCCGATCGGGTCGCATGCACAAGCGCAAACGATACCGGTAGGACCCTTCGAAGTAGGTGCAGAATGGTAGCCCTCCTATTGATTCTTTTTTCGTCGTCAATTTCTGAATATGGTCTTTCGGCACATTGAAGTGCAGTGTCCGCAATCCGATTTGGGGCTCAACCGCAACTGGCGGGATCTCGAACTTCTTGACATATTGGTAGTAGCGGGCCTGTACCGGTTGCGTGGGAACCCGCCGAGGACTGCGCAGACCAACTTGATGAAGTCCCATCTCAAGTGAGGGTTGACCGTATGGACTCACTGCATACTCATTCGGGTGTATCTCCATCTCGCTCAAGGGCCTCACGAGTCCAGGACTTTGAGGCACGGTATAGCCCGCAGCAGAGTGGTGTGTAGATGGATGACTGCTGGCTAACTGGATAGGGGGGAGCGTTCTTTGGTGTTGTGCAGCCATGGCCTGAGCAGGATAACCGCCGGGTGCTGGTACAGCTTGGGGCCAAGAACGCACTGAGTTCGAGTACTGGGAAGACCACGCTTGAGTCGGCAGACCGGGACTAACCTGCGCCTGGGTCATGGGTTGAGCATTCGGCGGTTGCAGAACGTGTTGAGGGAACTGCAACCCTTGACTATGTCCATTGTGTGCAGGAGCACCTTGACCAGCCGACCCGATATGTGGCGACTGTTGTTGAAATGAACTCGCTCGTCGTTGTATATTCTGCGCCGGACCGTTCGAATTAACGACTCGGGACGGTGGCACGCCTTGTGTCGGATATGTCGAGTAAGGATACGGTGGCATTATGCCGGCAGACCCCGGGGTCAAAGGCTGGTGGGTATGTGAAGGAGAGTTGACGAAATTCTGAGAAGTTTGATTCATCGTGGATTCTGGGGACCTTTGGGCCCAACTTGATGCGTTTGAGTTCTGCACTCGGGTATTCACTCGCGGAGCAGAGCTTCCTAAGATTGCTGGGCCTGAGACCCTGCGACTAGCCATTTGGGCTTCCGCTTGGGTGATAATAGGAGATGGGGCTGCAGAAATACTCGGGAGTGTAGAGTGAGGGTGAGATAAAATCGGAGATGGTTGAGCAGACAGACGTCCAGCATGCCGTTGGCCAATGGGTGAGAAATTATGCATAGTGGGGGAAGATGCAGCGCCTATAGAGATAAGGGGTCAGTAAACCAGCCTGTTTGGAATGATGTGGTGAAGCTCACTTTGGTTGGATAGTTGTTGCTGCCTGTAGAGCTGCATGGTGTTTGTATATGCTGTCGCGAAGCCGCCTCTGATGTGGCGGACCTCTTCAACGCTTCGTTGGCCAGTGGCAATCTGGGTTTCGCTGGCTCTGTCTTTTACGAAGATCTCGTTGAGTGATGTTGCAAGCGGGCCGTCCTCAACACGAAGAGTCCGACGGCTTGTGGTGAAGAGTAAAGACTGCATTTGATAGGAGGTGCAACTGAGATTCTGGACCATCTCAGATACAAGCAAGGGGAATTGCCTTGCCTCGGCCGACACCATCATTGGCTCCCAGGAGGAGGAGAGTTGGTGGAGGAATCGCGCAATCACGCTAATCCACAAACACTGTGGGGAGTTGCGAGAAACCTCGGCCAGAGGTCCCGGAAAGTTCGTGAGCCAATCGAGGTGTCCGGGCGAAATCAACTGATTTTGCCTTAGAATGACTTGCATAAAACCAAACGCATGGTCAACAGCCTCAAACCCCACGTGAGAAGCGAAGAGGGCGTGGACGAGGAGCCTATCGCGTGACCACCCGCAAAAAAGTTGATGGAGCACCATGTAAAATATGTCCTCATTCATGCAGGCATCTCGAAGGATCTTATACCGAGGGATCTCAACTGCTTCGTTGAGTAGCCTTGGACCATTATATTTTTCCATGTGAGTGGTTAATATTTGGAGCCATTCCCTCGGTGCATGCGTAACCGAATCATCTTGATTTAGGCGCATGCGCTTGGGTCGACGTTCGGTGGTCCCGGAATCCGGACCTGTCCTCTGACTAACCTGGGGAGAAGATATGTTCCCTCCACCAGGGTTTAAGGGCTGGGGAGCTGATGCCTGTTGTGGAGAACCATTAAATCCAGAGGCCGAGGCCATTGCCCGCTCTATCAACAACTGCGAGATGGATCCAGGAGGGGAGGAAGCATAGGCCTGTAACAACGACCCTGCGGTGGGCATGGAGTTTGGGGCGGTATCCGGTGTGGGAGCTGTAGGGGCTGTAGGAGCTGTGGGAGCTGCAGGAGCCATGGAGACTCGAGAATTGGATTCGGGGGTAACACGTTGCGGGGGAGCTGTGATGTCAGCATAGCCGCTTGAGCCTTGATTTGGGCTGTCAGTCTGGCTTGAGACGACCGGGCTTGGCTCGTCGGTTGGAGCTGGAGAGGGGAGGACGGCTTGGTTTCTGCCATCAAGGGTTAGCTGAGTTGAACAACGGGGCGGCCAGAGCAGAAGTTCGTATCATCCATCTGGGATACAATGCACCACGCGACGGCCAACTGCAGCCTGTGCTAGTGAGCAGCAGCGGGTTTGGAATGACAGACACATGTGGATAGTATGAGGGTTGGTGGAGCATTACCTCGAAGCATCCAACACTACAGGCTGATCCAATCTCGGGGCTATTGGGGTGCTCTCGCGTGGCTCGGCGTTGCCATCATTCGCAGACGGAGCACACAGGGGTGCGTGTTCTTTTCTCGGCCGGGCGCGCTTACGAAGGACGGCGTCGGATCCCCTAATGATGTTGGATGTCGTGGAGGCCGCATCTGTCATCCACGAGTGATGACGACCACCGATGAAGGCGTTAACCGTCTGGTTGGAGGTAGCGATCTGTGCGGCTTCTTGCGAAGGATTGGCCCGTTGCTGGGGCTGGTCGAGGGTCTGTGGCATTTCACGGGTCGACAGCGTGGGGGGAGGTTCTAGCGATTCGACATCGTCAGGGATCCGATCTTGTGGTCGGCCGAACAGCGCAGACAGAAGGACGGAGGAACAGGGCGGGAGCAGAGATGTAGGGAATGGGGAAATGGGGAAATGGGGGAGGGGATTACCATTTGGAATCCAGGGATCATGCTCAGCGTCTTCTTTTTTTGAAACCGAGTGCAAACTGCCTGGTCATGATTCGACAACTTGTTCCGAGTGCGGGAGTGACGAGCGGCGGCGTCTGTGGCAATCGCAGAGAGTCGTGGTTTATCAAGAAGCGGGCGCCGAGAATACGACGGGCGTTGGCAGCCGCGGGTGGGAGGGTGGAAGAGGGTGAGGGGGCGATGTGGGAGCCCGGGCGAAGGGCGAAGGGCTGAAGCTCACGACGATGATCGGGGAAGGGTTTGCGCGATGGAGATGGAGATGGCGATGACGGCGGGAATGGTAGCAGCGATGACGGAACGACGACGACAACGACGACGGCAGGGATTTCCACGACTGCAGTAATGGCAACAGCGACAGCGACGATGGCAGCGACGATGATGGAGGGATGGAGGGGGGGTTCTATCCGATCGGGAGCAAAAGGCGCACCTGGTCCAGCAACGAACTGGCTACGGGCTTCAGATCCGACTAAAGAGGCTCTTTGTGCTCGCCCGTTGTTGGTTGCTCGTCGCAGCCTCAGCCTGCTGGGTTCCCCGATGTGGTTGGTGCGACGCTGCTGGGTGGGCTGGGCTGGGGCGGATCCCTGGGGAAGGGCAGGCGCCATCGAGCCCAACAGGCGCCTGTGGATGAAGAACTTACCTAACACAAGCCCCTAACCCGCTTGCAGTCTAGGTCGTGCGGTGAGTCTAGGGTAGATGACACCGCTGAGGTAACAGGTCCTTTTGCTCCTGGCCGCCACATTCTGGGCAATCATGTGTGAATTTATTCATCAGTACGAGATAGGAAGGTACGGTGTTAACATTTATGGTAAGCGCGATCATATATGGTATTTTTTGGCCGCGGATAGGTAGGTACCAAGCACTTGATGCAAAGCTGAGGTTGGGGCGGAACAAATTGCCATCGGGTTGGGTCTTGCTATCCGCCCGCTGGGGGAGCACAGAGTCAAATCATCAAGCAACTGCCCAGGCACAATCCAAACCAATAAATAAACCCATTGCCAAGCAGAAACAAGTCACGGTAACCAGTGACCCACATTTCACATGCAAACCCTTGAATTTACATCATCTCGCATTGCGCTGACCCTCTAGCCATCTCCCCCTTGCGTACGGAGCACGAAGCAATCACCGCCAGGTATGCAGGTGTATCTCACAGTGGGGCTGGCAGGAGTTTGGAACAAACAAAATGACGATGCTTTCCTCACGTCACGCCGGTAGGTAGGAATGGATGAAGATACGGCGGATGGTACAGGATTGAAGAAGATTGGACATATATCATTATTTCACTGGTACATGTATGCTCCGTCTTTCTTTTTGTGTATCTGCTTGCCCCATTTCACACATGGAGATGACCAACAAGGGTGGGCCAGCTCAGTAGGACATGGGAGGAATTGCACAAAGGAAAACCCCCCAAGACAAAGGCGAATCATGTCGGGGCGGATAATCGGCGACCAAAGACAATTTCGACAGCGGCGAGATCGAGTATGTTTAATCATCGATATGGAACGGCGTATTGCTAATGGTTCCCATACAGTACTATATTCTATCGACAATGTTGTTGTGTTGGAGTTTGAAAGAGGTTTGTGTTGTTGGCTCAGGCCGCATTGCCACGCCACTTTTTGATTTTAGGACCATCCCCTACTAGCGTCTGGCCCATGCTTCTGGTTCCCTCCTCCTCAGCCCGTTAATAATTACTGGCCTGGCAAGTTTTCAACGGCACCGTGAGCAATTGGTACGGGCGCCGCCATCATTCCCCACGCGCGACGGGCCCCCCGGTGTGAGCCTCAGGTCGTGGTCGGGGCTTAGTGGGAACCCTGGTCAAATACGATGTATGTATCTCCTGGAGAGTTGGGGGGATTTGAGTTGTGCCGGCGGCTTGGTGACCTTTCCTACCTAGGATGCACTATGTCGGAAGTCAAGGTAGGTAGGTAGGCAAGGTATGCAGGATATTCTTTCTGCATTCGACGCCCCATGGAAATAGGCAGGTACCGGTCAGCTGCCACTGTCTTTGGCTGGTCGTGGCTGGTACCTTACCTAAGGTACCATTGGGGAAGATAGGCTTGACGGGCAAGAGACAGGCACGGCGATGACTTGATGGTGCAGGTCGTTCATTCCTCAAATGCCCGCCGATTCACGCATGCCCTCGCTCCTGCGGTCCAGGGTTTCCCCGGTCTCGTGATCTCCATGATCTCCCTGATCTCCCTGATGCCCATGGTGTCCATGATTTTCTCAGTGCCGGTTCTGCTCTGGGCACGGCCGTCAGTGATTGTGAAGTAACCAGTTGTCAATATCCCTCTTGACAAGTATTACACCGATCAAGGAACTTGCTGCACGACAAGAGAACCTGTGGGATTGCCCTGGGCCCTCATTCACTCGTCCCTTGGAATTCCCCTTTTCCCCTTTTCCCCTTCCCTCTTTCCCGTCCCTCTTAAGAAATAAATCGCCATCCGCCCAGGCCCACCAATGGATGTAGCCGACCATCGACCCGCCATCAATCAATAATCTGGGTGTCTTACAACAACTACCGAAGTCGATGTTGGAGGTCCGGGACGCCTTGGCGTAGTGCCGCACTCACCTCATCATCTTCATCCTTGCTCTCCCTTTTCCAAACCCTGGGCATCTGAGCTGGCACCGCATCCGAAAATAGCACGTTGAGGTTGGGCGCATCATCCAATCCCAGCACCCACCCTGGAGCACAGGAGACTGATGCCATGCACCATTCTAGGCCTCCGGTCAGCTTCATTAGAACGCCTCCGGAAAGCCCTTTGTTCTCGAACAGACGCCCTGCACGGAGGCACCACGCACAGTCGACAGTCATCGCCTCGGCCGACGACAGGCGCCTCGTAAAATTATTCTTCCCCCGTGCTGCGGCCCATTCCCAGACGACGCCTCATATCTGAGCGCTCATCGACCTGTCCTAGTGCCAGGGAGCCGCGTCGCACCAATCGCAGCCGTCCACGCCAGGGCCCTCATTCGCTGTTTCCAGGGACCACCCCTCTCGTGAGAGGCCGTCGTGCCTTGTGCCAGTCCAACTCCGCTCTGGGACTGCATGATGCTTGCGGCCACAGGTCGGTAGTGCATGTACCAGTCCACACAACGCACCACAGCATTTGCACAGCGCACCAGGAGCGCACCAGGAGCGCACCAGCACCGGCAGCGACACGGGTGGTGTACAAACTCGAGTTGCACCCAGCGCAGCAGCTCACCAGTCCGGGACCAGTCCCACGACCAGTCCACCACGACCAGTCCAGGACCGTCGCCGCGCCGAGACCAGCACCGAGACCATTATTACCGCCCACACTCCCGCGCCTACACCCACACCCACCGCAAGTGGTCGAAGCTCAGAGGCTCAAAGCACCACCATCTCCACCTTTGCCGCACCTGGCATCTTCAGCACTCGCCTGCGCGACTCCATCCATCTCCCTCCAGCCATCCCATCGTCGAAACCTGCCCAACAATACAAGCGGAGCCTTGCCACGAGGGCCTGGCAGATGGCTGTCGTTACGATTGTCTTCCAACTCCATCATCCCTCGCTCTAGCAGCCGCCGCCCTTGGACTCGCCCACCCTTGAACTCGCCCACCCTCATCGCCCGTCTCCCGTCTCCCGTCCCGCCGACCTGCGCCGCCCCTCAGCTAACCCTTCAACCACTGCCGCCGCCCTTGGCTTGCCATTTTCCGTTCCTCGCCGGTACCTTGTCTCAACCTCCAACATCCAACATCTAATATCCATCTATCCTCAACTACCAACGGCTCCTGGCACCATCCGACCATGGCCGCAAGAGGCCCCAACGATGGCCATGTCCGCCCCGCGGCAGGCGATCTTTTGCTCGTGATACGTGAGTCTCCTTCGTTGAGTCTCCTTCGTCGAGCCTCTGAATGCCCTCCCTCCCTCCAATCTTCGCCGCACCTATCGCGCTGCTCTTCTGACCCGTGGCTTTTTTACATGCAGATGACTTCCAGGCCCGCAGTTCCGACGAATTGAGCCTTGCAAAGGGTGATAGAGTCGAACTCATCGAACGAGATGACGAGTTCGGCGATGGCTGGTTTCTGGGTCGCCACCTCGTCAACAGCAACACCGGTCTCTTCCCCGAAGGTTTGTCTGTCCCGCGCTGACATCTAATATCCGCCGAAGCGACTAACGCTCGCCAGTCTACACTCGACCCGCTCCCAAGAATATCCCTACCAGCTCGTTTGCTTCAAAACCCACCAGTCCCCAACCAACAGAACCCAGAGTGATAGGCACGGCCGATGCGGCCCCGAAGGATAACCATGTTACCAAGCCCCAACCCGCGACCCTGTCGCAACCAATCGACCATCCGGTTACCCTGCCGCTGAACTCGGTCAAGCCCGACTCCGTTCTCGCTCCGACAGAACCGCCCTCGATGTCTCTCCTTGCTCAACTCGCAAACCCGACCCAGGACAGCCCTGTGTTGCACGAAACTTTGACCGTTATCGACGAGCATATTACAGACCTCCGGTCGCCCTCGAGCAATGGCGGGTTGCGAACAACCGGAAACGATTCCGGAAGCGAGTATAGTAGCAATCACCTTGACAATCGAACGTCCTACATCCATGGAGAGGAAACCGACGAAGAGGAAGACGGATCTCATACCACCCGTATGGAAGTGGAATCGTGGTCCGCCGACGCGGTTGCTGAGTATCTATTCACCTCGGGTGTGGAGAAGCATCACTGCGAGGTCTTCAGAGACCAAGAAATATCGGGAGAGGTACTCCTGGGCATGGACCAAAGCTCACTATTTATCAAGGCGTTTGATCTAGGCTCGGTCGGTCGACGACTCAAGACGTGGCACAAGATTAAGGCCCTCCAGGACGAAGTCAGTGGCTCGGGGCTTGAAACACGGCGGTCAACGCAAACATACGGGAGCGAAGCTGGACCCGAAGAAGGACGGCGGACAAGGAGTCGAACAAACACCTTGACAAACCGGCCTACTTCCATCCAGACAAGACGACTTTCCCTGTCTCATACCCCCAAAGCTTCTCCGACGACAACACTTACACCGATAGCCCAAGACAGTCCGTCCCGTTCAACCCATATCAAGAGACCGTCCGCTGCGTCTATCAGGGAAATGCACCAGTCGCGCCGTCATTCTTCCACCGAGTTCCACCTCCCTGGGACGGCGATAACGACCGGAACGGCTCCTATCCCCAAGATCGCCAACCTCGGTACGTTCCCCAGCAGCGAAGGGTCGCATAAAAAGCAGCCGTCATTTGACCGGAATTGGACTCTAGGAGGCGCCACACCAAGGCCCTTGTCCTCGACTGGCCTTCAAGATCTCTTGAGCCCCCCAAGTGGCGCAGATCTTCAAGATTCGGCCGTCGAGTTAGACCGAGGGTATTTCTCTGGGACAGAGGTGGATGGGAGAAAGCGGAATCTACTGCGAAAGCGCGACAGCGGCGCGGAATCCAGAAAATCGAGCTATGCGGAGGAACAGAGGGTTCGCAGCGCCACGGCCATCACGAGGCAGTCGAGGTTTGGCAGCATAGGCTCATTGACCGAAGGCGGCTTGTCTTCAGCCGCCCATAAGTATTATGGTCTCCAGTCAGGGCCTCACAGGAGAACGGCATCGAGCACTACCACTGAGTCCATCAGGAATATGCCAGCAGCCGGCGAAACTCCGTCACCCACCGTGACGAAACTCGACACGTCGGTTGGAGCTGGTCGCTCGTCGACCTCAGCATCGACGTCGAAAATCCCTGGATTCAATTCGGACTGGCTCTCTGCCGTGGTCAACAAGCCCATGTCCCTAGCTGGAAGCATGGGTAAGCGTACCATCTCAGATAACCAGAGCAGCGACCGTTCTAAGACCGGGACGCCCATCGACTCGCCTAGCAAAGAAACGATGGTTGAGTCGCCTGCGCGTACTGGATCGACCACGCCCTCCGGGGGGCCCAGNTTCGACCTTCGAGTCTCCTCGACACCGCAAAGAGTCCTAGCACATCGACGACCCAACTCAGCAAGAATAGCCGCAAGAAGAGTAAGAAGGAGACCAGCGCATATACCCGTGGCCTGTTGAAAATTCCACCCAAGGAGGCGATGAAGGATGCGGACTACAGCGGTTGGATGAAGAAGAAGAGCTCCAACCTCATGACGACATGGAAACCACGGTTGTTTGTCCTTAAAGGCCGACGCCTGGCCTATTATTACTCCGAGGACGATGACCACGAGAAAGGCCTGATTGATATCTCCTTCCACAGGGTGCTCCCTGCCGATAACGAGAAGTTGACAGGCCTCCATGCCACCATCACCGGCGTTGTGGGTGGCCAAACCATGCCAACGAGTCAGAACGATTCCGAGGAGTTGGAAAAGGGAGATGATTCTGTCTTCATTTTCAAGCTCGTACCACCCCGAGCCGGCCTGTCGAGAGCTGTTAACTTCACGAAGCCCACCGTTCACTATTTTGCTGTGCCCAACTTGAAGCAGGGCCGCCTGTGGATGGCAGCACTGATGAAGGCCACGATTGACCGAGACGACACCAAACCCATCACGACCACCTATCAACAGAAGACCATCTCACTTGCGAAAGCGAAGCAAATGCGTCATCGCCCCCCTGCATTGATGAATCTCGAGGAAGGCGCTGAGAATGGAACTACTTTGGAGAAGAAGGATACGAATGGTCTCGGCATCTGTTACGACGAGGCAGACAGCGGCGTGGCTGGGGTGGATAAACTCAAGACCGAGGATATCAACGCCAGTAGTGAGTCAGTGGAGAAGGATAGTACTCTCATCGCATAGAGTTGAGTACCTGGAGAAGTTAGTGCGATTGTTTCTTTGCGAGGAACCCAATGACGAGCAATCTTTGTTGAGTCATTCAGGGGCGATGGCGCTGGGGAGGAACTACGGTTTCTCCGAGCAACTGGCGCTTGGGGTTTTATTGTCTTGTTTGATGCTGTTCTCTTTTTCGTTTTCAAGTTTGTCATATACGATACCTACACCCGATTGACTCTAGGAGGAAAGGGGGCTCAAGACGACCCGGCCTGGCGTGGGTCAGGAGAGGAACGCGGGAGCAAGCGTTCGGATGCAGTTCAAAACGAAACAATGACGTGACAAGACGATGACGGAAGACGGGAGCTGTCGGTCCTTTCCAGCTTGGAGTGTTGAGGGGTATGACGGATGGGGGTTTGGTGGGCGGATACATATTAGCGTCTACAATTTTTGGACTTTAATCTGATGAAAGTTTTCTGTTGATGAGATTACAAGTAAAACGTAAATTTTATGACAAGTCTATCGATGCGGAGCCGGGGAGTGAAGCGTACGGGAATGGATGACAGAAGACAGACACATCAGACACAGGAGAGAGGGCGCAATGTACAAAGTATCATACGTTGTTTGGCTAGATGTCCGCTTGCTCTAGAGGTATATCGTATAAGCCGAAAAGAAGTAGAATGAATTCCCCCAAGAGGTTCGCCCACCTCTATCGAGCTATAACTGCCGCATGGAAAACAAAAGCCCGATGCTTGGTTCCCGTTCTAACAAGACAGGCCATTAAAAGCTACCTATCAAGCTCCAGTCATACTCATTAGACCGTAAAAAACGCCCTCCAAAAAAGCACTATATCGTCAACTTATCCCATTTCCATTCCACTCCATGTCATCCGCTCATTCGAGGTGCACTGGTTCTAGGCACTGACGCCTTGGAGCCTTTGGTTCATACCGGTGAGAAGTTGGCGGATTGACTTCATGAGATGCTGCTCGACACCCTCAAAGTTGCCAACCGAGGGCTCGCCTTCTGCTGGCGGAGGAACGATGCTGGCGTCGGCGAGCCCGAGAACACGGTCGATAGCCGAGAGGGTAACAGCCTCGGCCTTGGATTCGCCGAGTCTGGCCTTGAGCGCCTTGATGGAAACGTCCTTGAATCCGGTTAGGGAGGCGAGGACCCTGGCCTCAAAGATGAGCGGCACATCAGAAGATGACGAGCCGGCTCCGGGTGCGGGGCTCATGTTCTTTGTGGCTCCGTCGATGACTTGGCTGATGCCCTTCATGCAGATGGTCTCCATCTTGTCGTTCTCCGTAGCCTCCTTTTTGAGTCCAATGCAGCGGTTGAGGGCCGACATTACGATGGCCTCGGCCTTGGGGTTACGTGCCTTTTTGAGATTTTCGACGAGGCCATTCTTGAGGCCGACAACTGCTGTGAGGAGACGGGGTTCGATGACGGGACGCGTCGCGGTGGTGGGTGCCGGGGCCGCTGCGGGACGGTGAGGAGCAGGAGCAGGAGCAGAAGCAGAAGCAGAAGCAGAAACAGAAGAAACAGCAGCAACGGGAGCAACCGCCGCAGGGGGATGCTGTGATATTGGCGCGGGTCCAGGGACAGCCCTTGCTGCCATTGGCGCGACCGGAGGCTGCTGGGGAGGCGGTGCCGCTGCAGGGGTATGTCCGTCCTCATTTTTTGATCGGGGGAGTCGCTGATGGGGGCGGCCTTGCATAAGGCGAGCTATAAGCACCTGGTTGAGGCGCACCGAGCTGTGGTCGGGCGGGGGCTGGTGGAGGCCCATAGCCTGGTAACTGTGCCGGCGCTGGCGGTTGAGATGCCACAGCCGGAGCTGGCTGGCCAGGAGGTGATGCAGATGCCCCGTAAGGCTGCACCGGCCGTCCTGGCTGGGCTTGCTGCGCGCTGTATCCGGGCACCTGGTACACAGGAGGTGCTTGGCCTGGGGGATGATAACCAGAGGCGCCTGGAGAAATGTGCTGCGCAGCGTTGTAGGGGTATGGATATTGGCCATAAGCTTGAGCGGCTGCTAGCCCTCGGTCTGGGGAGGACGCCTTGCGCTTCTTGCCCGCGTCCAACTCGACTCCTGGAACGCGGGACCAAAGATTCGTCGTCTCATCCTTCTTGAATGCCTCATTTCCAATAAGATTGTGCCGGACACTGCTCTCCCAGCCTTTGGTCTCGGTATGGAAGTAGAACCACGGATATCGCTGGCAAATCCGCTTGTAAATCTGCTTGAGTGTGAGGCCGTCTGGACCCGCCGCGGTAAGAGTCTCGTCAATAAGAACGCCGTAGTTCTTGTTGGGTTTCTGAAGTTGCTCTTCGGTGTAGTCCTCAATCTTGAGCTCCAGCGGCGGTGACTTGGGCCGGGCCTTCTTCTCCTTCTTCTCTCTTGCACGCCGCTCTGCGTCCGACCCTTCCGCACCGTCCTCGTTCTTCGGCTTCCGGGGTTTGTACTTGCGCTTCTCTGGTCGTTCGCTTGAGTTCTCTGGGAGCGGGTGTTTCCTGGGCCGCCCGACCTTGCGCTTGATGGGAGGCTCAATCGGTGGTGCTTGGGGCAGTGTCTTCTTGGCCATCTCCTGCTGCTGCTTCTTCAGCAGACGTTGTTCTCGCTTCGACATAATTCCGTTCTTCGGTGGCCTTCCGGGCCCTCGCTTCTTGGGTATCTGGGGCATTAAAGGATGTGGTTGAGGCATGAGTTCATGCTTCAACCTGACCTCGGCCTCGAGGCTAGGTCTCCCCATCTCTGCCTCTGCCTCGACCGTTTCGACGACGTCGGCATCCTCCATCTCCTCTTCCTCTCCGTCTCCATCCATCTCCCCTTCTGCATCTCCATCTGCATCTCCGTCTGCATCCCCTTCTGCATCTCCATCTGCATCTCCGTCTCCATCTGGGTCTCCATCACCATCTCCGTCCCCATCTCCATCTCCATCACCATCTCCGTCTCCGAAGTCGGATAGTTCAGGGGGGCTGGCCACTTCAGAAAGCTCATCACTCGTGTCGTGTACCTCGCCATTGCCGTGCGAGGACTCAAAGTCAAAGCTCATCTCCTTTCCACCATGGGTGCGTCGCTTCACTGCCGGTGCAACCTCCTCAACGTCCTCTTCAGCACCAGTGCAGCCTCGCTCGACGCCGTTGATCAAGAAGCGGAAATCAATGTCCTTGATCTGTAGCCGGTCGCCGCACTTCAACACGACCTTTTCACTCTTGTAATGCACGTCCTCGCAGAAGAAGCCATTTTTGTGTAGGGGAATGGCCTCGAACACGCCTTCCTCTTGGTTGTACGTAATCTTGAGATGCTCTCGTGAGATGGCCTTGGTCTTGGTCGCAATGTTGGGACCCGGCGAGTGGATACCGATGAAGGGAACGTGCCAGGGAGAAGGCCTCAACGAAGTCAGGTCTACAGCGGCGGCGCCGGGGGTGTGAGACACATATTGTCGATTCGATATCATGTTCTCCTGGGCCTGCTGCGCTTCTTCGTTTTCATTTTGCGACGAGCCTTGAGTACTAGTCTTGCGTCGCTTGGCCGCCGGCCGTTCTCCCCATTGTCTGATTCGGGACCCAGCATTCCACCTTCCTCACTGACATAGGACTTGCTAAATTTTCCCCGCTCGTACGCGATGGGTGAGGGAGGGGGAAGACCGCGGTTGGCGTTGTCCTCGACGCGACGCCTGTGCTCATCAGCACGCTTCTCATCGCGACGGGCCTGTTCGAGAGCGCGCTGATCTCGGCCAATGATGACTGCGTAGGTGGTCATCTGGAAAACACTGTCGGCAAACTCGACGCGCGCAAAGGATTCGAGGGCCTTGTCGGCACCGGCCTGGCGGATGGTGTTTGCGGGGCCGAGACCGTGGAAAGCCTCTTCCATGGGGTTGGGTAGGGTGACCTGGGAGGGAGTGACGGTGGGAGGCGGCGACATTGCGCTGGGGGCTCCGGACATGGACGCCAAGGCCATCATCATGTAGGCGTGCTGGTCCAGACTGGGCATCGCAGCCGGCGTGAAGGGCGTGGAGGGAGCGAAGTGGTTGGGGGCGGCCATGCTCGCATCGTGGTGTAGGTGCAGCTGCTGTTGTACGGGCGTTGCCTGAGGTTGAGGCTCGGCGGGTTGGGGTGTCGCGTCGGGGCCGTCGAGGGCAGGAGCGTCCGGCATTGCGTGGTCGGCTGAGGGGGTGCGGTCTGGCTGGAGCGGCGGCGACGGCCCTTGGGCTTGGGGGCCGCTGCTTGTTGTTCCTGATCTGGCTCCTGGTCTTGTTCCTCGTCTTGCTCCTGTTCTTGTTCCTGTTCTTGTTCCTCGCCCCGAGATCGGCGAGGCTTGGCTTGCTTCTCCTTCTGTCCTGTCGAGTTCCTCGACCCTGAAGGTCGGCCGCGTTTCTTCGGCTGACTCTCCTCTTGGTTCTCTGCGTCGTCTGCATTTCCAGATTGCCTCCCACCCTTCTTGGATCTCACCGCCTTGCTGCCCTTGTTATTGGCGTCATCTAGGGGGAGGTCGCGCAGTGATCGTCGGCTCTTTTTTCGCTGTGGCTGCTGCTGCTCGTCCTCCTCCTGCTCTACCTCCTCCGCTTCCTCCTGCTGAGGTTCCTGTGCCGGTTGAGCCTTGCGCCCTCGCTTCCTGCGGGGTACCTCCTCTGTGGTTTCTTCCGGTGCAGGTTCTGGTTCGGGCTGTTGCTCTGCCTGCGCGCGCTTGCGCCCTCGCTTGCGCTGCGGTCGGGTCTCTTCGGGTTGTTCCTCTTCCTGCGCTTCCCGCTCTGCATCCTCGACCTCCTCGGGTTCCTGGTCGTCGGTTCGCTGGGCTGTTTCAACCCCCTTGCGCTGCTTGTCTAGTGAAGGGCGGCCACGTTTCCGCTTGGGCGGAGCAGGCTCTTCTGGTTCGTTTGTTGACTTTGCGGCGGCTGCCAGCGACGGCCTGCCACGCTTCCGTCGGGGCTGCTCCTCCTCCGGTGGCGCAACCTCAGGTGCATCCAAACTCTTCTTTGGTCTACCTCGTTTCTTCGGGCGCGCTTCTTCGACATCGGCTTCGTGGTCGTCGGGGCGGTCGAGCGACGCGCCGGCGAGTTTGGACGCGTTCGAAGGCCGGCCGCGTTTGCGCTTTGGAGGTTCTGGATCTGGCGCCTAGCGAGGAAGGTTAGCTGATTGTGATTCTAGTAAATATGTCAAGGCGACGGTATTTATTCTCACCATGGTGTGTATAGGAATGCGCCAGGCGTGCGGATGTGAAAGTTGGGCTGTTTGGTGTTGGTGTTGATTGCTGGATGGCTACGCGCTATGGCTGTGGAGGGACGATGTCATTGAGTTTCAGAAGCTCCCGCTGCCAAGCCACTGTGGCTCTCCCGAAAGAGGATGGCGGGGCATCCCGTCTCGCTCCCGTCTGTATCGCCTCCGCCTCCGCCTCCGGACCACGTCAAAAGACGAATTGCTCCATCCTGCGCGTATATCTGCCGGTAAAACTCGGTCCATGCACTTGGATACTCTATGCTTTCTTCTGGAGGAAGCAGATCCTTGAATTATCTCATGCCATCTTGGCCCGCGCCGTGTTTCGGACTACGTGCGACTTTCCATCCCGAATCACACCAACGCCTCCCCCGCATTGTCCCATCACACAATTCCGGGCTTGCGCACGAGATCACATCCCGGAATCTAACGGACGGTCGGATCCGGGATGCTCGCCTGATTTCCGTGAGTGTCTGCATACGTGAACCGGGTTCTCTCTCGTTATCAAGGTTGCGTCCAGAGCTGCACACGTCCGGAGTGTCGTTACCGGATCACATGCGTCTCGATGCAAATGGATCGTTGTTGGGTTAGATATCATTATTTTAGATACTTGACGAACCTACCGGGATAAACTTTCTAAATTGAGTTTCGCCGGAGAAAATAGTCAATCAACGTGTTTGAGTGTCATCGCAAGCGCCGTGGATTTTCACGTGCAGGCGGTTTCAATTGCTCCGTGTCTGAATACATCGTCCAGAGCTCGTGATATTGTAAAAATTAAGTATCATCGCCTTCGAGACAATACAAGGTGATTGAGCCCTTGCCTTCTGATTCGTTCCTGAGCATTGGAAATGTCGCTGATCTGATCTACATACTTCAACTCGACAAAAAAAACATAAGCACGGCATCTTTGTTCGTCATATGTCATACCACATCGGGATCATGATACACACCCTTGCCGATCTATGCTCATCATTTTCCGCCTCTTGCGGCAAATCCTATCCCGGAATAAGCCCTAGGGCTTGTGATCCGACCCTGATCACCAGTGTTGCGCAATGATGGCATGAATGCCATGTGAAATACCTACGTCAGCTACCCTGTAGGACGGGTGAGATGCGAGATGACGATGTCCGGCCGTTAGGCCACGCCTCGGTACCACAGACTGGGTACCGGTACCCTAGGGTACTTGTTTAGCCTCTTGGGTAAGGGGAACATTTTCAACCTCCCTCCACTAGAATTACCCCCGGGCATCGATGTCCAGATGAGGGTGGTCAGAGATACTGGGCTCGAGTTGTTGACTGGCTGGACGACGAATCGAGACAACTGGGTGGCCTTCGGCAGATGCACTCCTACACATACACACCGATAATTCGCCTTGTCGCTTTTGTTTTCCTGTTCTTCTGCCAACTCAGACTTGGCCATCTGGCAAATGCTGCCCAGAAGAGTCACACAGCCCCAGAGCATACCGACATCTCGCCCCAAGTCTCACAACGGACCGGACCAGCCATTCAGCAGCCGCCGGCGCTGCTGGATCATGTAGGCCGGCATGTACTTGTCAGCCAACTACCGCAGAGCGCCGAGCCCAACGCACAGCACAGCTGCAGTCTCCACGCGGAAAAGAGTCATAAGCCCCAGGCACGGCTCTGATAAGCCAGGGCCCGGGGGACCAGATCCCCAATCGCGGCTCCTGGCCGCCGTATGATTGAATTTTTCTTCTCGCCGTGCTTTTTGTCTGCCGTGCGTACTCGGGCTGTGTGGGAAGCGAAGGGTATTGTGAACAAGCGAGGAGCATTGCTGCCCAAGCCCGCAAGAGGTGACTCGGTCAACTCGGTGATGCCCCTCCCCGGTCTGGGTCTGGCGGACACCGGATGGATCCGCCAGAGGCCCGGCCGGCGCTTGGAAGGGCTTTTTGACGACTGCGGTCGCATTTCTGTGCCTGTGCCTTTAAGAGACAATTTTTTTTGGTCTCCTCCAACATGGGGTCCAGTTATTTTGCTGCACGCTCTTGTCCTCCACTCGTTTGTGTCGAATTTTTTTTCCTGTTGACGTTGGCGGTGGCGGTGGCCCATTGCGCTGGGACCGACTGGAGCTTCTCATCCACCCACTGGCATTCGTGCATTGGGTCCTGTTGAGCTAGCGGGCTCCCATGTGAGACAGGCAGATTCAAAGACATCGACGTGGACAATCGAGAGCCGTGGCCGTGGGTAGTCGGTTGGGGATGGGAGCGGGCCGGTCCATAATTAGTTTGGCATTCCAGTGCGAATGCGGTCGGGCTTGAGTCGGGAGAGAGACGTTGAGTAACGTAAACTGGGCTTGGGCCGACTATAAATGGCGGAGCCGTTGCCGCCTACTGCGGAGGGTTTTTGTTTTTGTGTTTCTTAGGTAGTTTGCGGAGAATCAGACTAACAGGTTTCCAAGGGTTTCTCAGTCTTGCCCGTTTAGCAGCTCCCCTAGGCCAGTCAGTATAGGACTAGGACTGCCTCTGCCTTTATTTTTCCACTTTAGATTCGCGATCGAGACCGAGATCTACTAGTCTCATCTCATCTTACCTCATCTCTCACCCGCCGTTGCGTCTTCCCACAAGATTGCAACACACAAAACACCCACACCCACCACATATCCACCCACAACACCACACACCTCTAGCTACTGTACCTTAGACAGACCATCCCCGTCCCCCAGACAGACACAGGCTCGTCACCCTCAAACTCCCGAGTCAAGTGCCCCTCATCTCACCTGCCCACCAAAAAATTGCCGACCCGAGACTTCGGAAGCATCTTGAGTTCCAAGCCGTGGGGGTCATTGTCGACTTTCCCCGAACCGTCCTTGTCTCACTCTCGGAGACTTGCAAGATAGCCCCAGCCCCAATCCCCAGTCTCTCCTCAGCTGCTGTCTGTCTCCCCGTCCGTCTCAGTGAGCGTCTTGTCTCAGAGGAGCATTCTCTTTTTTTGCTTCTGCACTGCGACAAGCCCGCCGAAGCCCACCAACCCAATTCTCCACCCAGCGGCGTCCCCTCGCCCCCCTGCTGGCCCCGAAGCCGGCCCCGGCTCCGGCGCTATCCTCCGCAGAGACACCCGCAGACAATCAGAGACAGAGTCGTTGTACTGCCCGTCGTCTCTTTTTTGTACCCGGCGTCGGCCTGAGCAGACCAAGAATCGTGCTGCCCGCCAGAGACAGGGCTTCTCCTTGCTTCTCCTTGCAGCGTCGCGTTCCAGTGAGCAGAGCAAGCAGCACTGCATCCCCAGAGCAGCCAAGTGTCCCCCGCCAGGACCAGGACCAGGACCAGGCCGCCAGCGTGTGAGGCGTTGACCCTTTGACCCTTTGACTGAAGAAGAGTGGCATAAACCGTTCGCTTGTTAGTGCGAACTTCATCCTGGGCCGCCGCCGTCGACCGTCTGCCGTCTGCCGCCTGCCGCCGCTTCCCTTCCGCCTCTGTTGGTCGGTCGCCATCAGACGTCGCGCTAATACCGTACCATCGCATCGCATCCTAGACCTTACCTGAGGCGCCCGCCTACATAGTACGAAGTACACGCACATACTTCTTCCCTCTATCGTACCGTGCCGTACCGGACCTTGCTGCCCGTTGAGCTGTGCGGGCCTACTACTGCTGCACCTATCAGCCACCATCCCTCCCTTTTGCCTTCCCTCAATCGCCGTACCTACCTGGCTAGGTACTTACCATCTCGCCTCCCTTCGTCTCTTCTTTTTTTCCCTCCTCCTTCGCTCTTCTTCCTCTTCCCCTTCCTCTCTTCTCTTGTCATCTTCACTTGATCCCCTCTCAAGTGAACGACGACAGCGATAAGGAACCGACGTCTAATTCCGTCCCCCGCTCCCCCGACGACGACGAGATCAGCGTCCCGTTGGGTTGTAGAAGGGGAATTCCCGCCACCGAATAACAGCAGCAGCTGCGGCAACATCTGCGGCAACACCAGCAACGTCCAAGTGAGCGACGGAAAGCCGAAGCGCAACTAAGAAGCTCACGTCAACTTTTTTGTCGACGGCCCTGGTTCCCCGCCAAGCGCCCGCGCAGCAACCGACGTTTCTCGCCGCGAGACATATTATCATGATCCCAAACACCCGTCGCATATTATCCTCTCCGTGCTGGAGGTTCCTTCTTTGGGGCTTGACTCCCTGACTATCACCACTGCGACTACAGTAACACGACGCAACGACGAAGCTGCAAAGCTGCCAAGCTGCAACAGCCACCACGACCGCCATTGACGCTCCCGCTGCTGTTGCAACTCGCCGTCTCACTCCCATCTCACTTCCCATTCCAGCTTAGGCCGTTGCCGCAATCGAAAGCTGAAGGGACGCTGACGTTCCCCCCAAAAGCCTCCCCCAAAAGCCTCCCTCATCCCTCCATCCCTCCACCCTCCACCTTTTTTCTGGGTCCGCCGTTTCTTTTCCGCGCCCCCTCCTCCGCCCGCTCGGCGCTCATCCAGCCCAGCCCAAGCCCAAGCCGGCGGCCTGCCTTTAGCCCAGTCCAGCCCTGACACCAGAGCCAAAGCCGCCCGACCAAAAAGACCCCCAAGACGACCCAAGGGACCCAGCAGAAGCCCCGGACACGCCCAAGACCCAATCACCCTCCCCTCCCACTTGGGTGCGTTGCATCCTGCGATGCTCTGCTGGCAGCCCCGCGCAGAATCCTAGCAGAAGCAGCAGTAGCCAGCAGCAACCAGCGGCAACCAGCAGCAACCTAACGCCTGCACCGAAACTGCACCGGTTTTTTTTTTCGATCGGCTTTTTGTGTCTCCCTCTCCTCTTTTCCCCTTCTCCTCGTGGTACTGTACTGCCCAGTACCTCGCAATCCGCGACCCTCGGCCCTCACCGCGGTCCTCTGTACCTACCGCTGGTTCATCCTCCCTCCATTACCCCACATCCACGCCAACCATAGGGCCTCGATTGATAAGATCCCGCTCCCGTTTTGTCTTGTCTAAGCCGCCCGCCCTTGGCCTACGACTCCGATACTTTGCCGGAACCCCATCCAGGACCACCACCACTGGGGAATTCCCACGATATATACGTTTTTTATTGTTTCAACTCTCGACGGGTAGAATATAAACAGCACGACAAGGATTACCTCCACCATGCCCAGGAGTAGAAACCTACGGCGGCGGCCGTCTACGCCAGACCTCCATCTTGCCCAGACGCAGCAAGATCAGCACCTCACCGCCGACCCAACCTCGCCACCAGAAACCCCCACCACATCGCCACCCGCTTCTCGCAAGCACAGTCTCAAGCCCCGCCGCCAGCCCGACTTTCGTGACATATTCAAGCCGCTCAACGAGGACCCTAACATTAAGCCCGTCGGGAACGGCCACCAGTTCAGCTACCAGCCCACCCTTGGCCCGGAGCAATTGAGCCCTCGCTCGTCCTCGTCCTCTTCCTCGTCCGACCTGGACGACTCCGATGACGCTTCCTCGCAGAGCGTAAGCTCAGACATCGTACTCGATGCTCCAGCCCAGGATCAACCGCCGGACATTATCGACTCGGCAGACGAGATGGCTGACTCGGAAAGCTCCGACGACTCCGACTCCGACTCGGAAGACGACTCTGATGCGTCTGACGAGGCCGAGACCTCTCACTTGACTGCGACCACGACAACGGTCATTTGCAACTTCGTTCTCGAAGATGTTGACCCTATGGACAGCGAATGCGAAGGCCTCGACATTCTGCACCCTACCGAAATTGAGTCAAATCGCAGTCGATCCAGGTCAAGGCACAAGGAAGTGCCCAAGGAACTCGACAAGGACATGATGCAAGATCTCAAGAACCTCAACTGCAGCAACGAGACTTCTGATAATGAAGTTGTTGGAGGCGAGGCCGACTACGACTTTGACGAGGAGGCCTTCCTCAGGCGCCGGGAGCAGCTCAGGAAGTTCCGTCGCATGAGCATGGGAAGCAGCTTCGGAAAGCGCACCCACAGCGAGCTAAGCGATTCCGACAACGACGACGAAGCATTAGACGTCAACGACGTCGGGTCCAGCGCCCGCCGCCTGCGAAGAAAGATGCAGCGCACCAGCCTGCTATTCCATGACCCGCCGCCCGCCCGAATCGAGGAGCTCGACGAGCCCGACTCCAGCGAGGATGAGTGTCTCGCAGGACGGGACCTGGCCCGTGAGCTGCCTTACTGGGATATAGAAATCATGGAGATGGACTCAAGTTGAAGCCGAAACGACGCCAACGCCAGCCACCAGGCTAGACGACTCGGATATGCTGTCCACGAGCCACGACAGGCATGAATAATGACGAAGTTACGAGGATGAGAGGAGACCCGGGGTCCCTCTGATGATGATAACGTTTCACCTTAAAAATCTACGAACCCGACACTGCCTTTACCGGGCCATTCGACTGGTCAACCACGCTTCAAGGGATCTGTTGGACGACGATCCGTGGCATTGCGGGCCTGGTCCAGGCATTGACACTCGCCCCTGACGAGGACATTGACGGGCCAGCCGGATGAGAATGAGCATTTGATTTGGGAGATTGTTGTTTGGCATTTGCATAGACGGAGGGCACAGCATCAGGGGCACAGGCAACAAATGGATCAGCGCCGACCCTGCATTTTCGTTCGATACCTTATAGACCGTTTCTTTATATGTCAGTCGGATGCTTTTACGAGCGATGGCATCGTTGGAGGACGCACAAGATGATGCGCCTAGTGGGGATAGTATGCATTGGATGATTCTGATTGTTGTATTTGGCTTATTGTTGATGATCTGTCGATTGAAGCTTAGACTAGGATAGACTTGGGTCTCGTGTCCAGTCCTGCTGGGCGCCGCCTACCTGGAATTGATTCCAGGAGATTCCAACAATGTACCTGGTTCGGCAGAATGTTGCATGATCCAGTCCACTTGGGCTTTGGCCCACACGCGATTGTCCAGTAGTTTGCCAAAAGTGAGGCGGTGACACCGGTGGGTTGGACGGGGGTGGTGCGGAGGGGTGGGTGGCATGGCTAAGGAGATGACAGACATGCATCATGTGCGTGTGCGTCATTGGCATTAGGGACGCCGGGGAAAGGATCCGGCGATGACCACGTTACATGGCTGATATAGTGATAGGGAGACTACCGAGTCTGGGCGTATAGCTGGCGTGGAATATTGGATTCCGCGGTGATAGTTGCATAGATAGGGTGTCCTCTCATGCTCTCATGCTGCGGCATCACCTTCTGCTTAGGGAAGTGGGTATGAGGGCATAATACGGAGAGGAGAGGAGGGGAAAGTGGTTTGTGCGCGAGCTAGGGCGAAGGGGAGATTCTCAGCTGTTCTTTGTTGGAGGAGGGCTATCGAGGAGCCATGGATACCCATGGATCGGAGGTTAGTTAGCGCTGATGGGGATGTGCTCAGGTGAGACTCTCGGGAGCCCCATATGACGTGATGTGGAAGGAGAAGCCGATGGTCTAGGGTAGCTGTCCGATAAGAGCTTGTTATCTTGGCGCTTGAAGTTGCGGTGTCGACCCCGCTACATGGCTTATCGATAAAGTCTAACGACCGCGTGCGTATTGTTTTGGTTGGTTGATGGATTCGACACTTAAGCACAACAATCACCACCACTAACTGCCGCCACGACCGGATCCCGGCGATTGCACTGGCCTCGATTGCGAAGCTTCCGAGTGTCATAATACGGAGACACGGATACCCTAACTAGCGAGACAAAGCCACCCACAAGATCCGAGCTGTTGAGCCAGACGCGCTGAACAACCCCGCCAAATCGAACTCCACCATGTCTCTCATATCAGCACACCTCGAGCAAATTGGCTTCTCATGCCAAGGGATTGACTCCCTGCCGTAAGTTCTTCATGTTGTCTTGAATATGGCCTGTCAGCTAAACGCGTCATTCATCGCCACAGCTTCCCCGAGCCCAAAATCTTCACCAACGCCCTCCTCTCCAACCACGACATCACCTCCCTCATCCGCGACACCGAACCCCATGAGCGCGCTCTCTTCTCTGTGCCGCCTCCTCCACCACCACCCACGAATATGAAGCCCGTGGAGTCCGAGAAAAAGAAGGCATCCCACCGACGTCAGACCGTTTTCAATGTCGCCTCTGGAGAGGTGACGACCGGCCCTCCCACCCGTACCGGAGCCCCACACAACCCCCGGCGTCATACAGCTGTGTCCGCAGTCCTGGGAGGTCAGATGCATGATCAACTCCGACGCGGAGAGCAGGACCACAAGGGCGATGTGGACGTGAGCGTCTTGCTGCGCGGTGCCGAGAAGCTCTGCGGGGTCTACGAGCTCCCGGGGGCCCGGGAGCGCATCACCGCGCTGCGGAGCAAGTATGCGCACGGGAAGAACACCATGGCGTACTACGAGGCGCGAGTGGCGGAGCAGGGGGACCAGCTGGCGAGCATGAACCGGGATTGGATGGAGGATGATGATGATGACGAGGACGAAGAGGAGGAGGATGCGACGTGGACGGAGGAGGACCTGAGGAGGGAGGAGGATGAGGCGAAGCAGATGGAGTTGAAGAAGAGGGAGCTGCAGGCGAGGTTGCGGGCGATGGAGAAGGATCTGGGGGGGCTTATGAATATGTGAGCTGCTGAGGAGAGTGGATGTGTGAAGATATACCCCTGAACGATGATGGAATGAATGGGTGAGATGGATAGAATTGCATGTCATGAGTGACAACCAACTCTTATACAAAAAAGCTGAAAGCAAATAATCAAACCAATAAGTCTATATGCAGCGTACCTAAACTTACAAACTCTTACACTGACGTCTATTCCTTCTGATTCCCCAATGCCTCCTCCCTGGCCAAGACAAGCTGCTCCAGAAATACGCCCACATCATCCGCTCCATCTACAATAAATTTGTCATTGATAATAAACCGTGGCACTCCCTTGATGCCCATGTTGACGGCTTCTTCAACCTCCAGCTGAACCTCTTCGAGCCCCTCGTCGCTCTCCAGCCACGCTCTTGCCTCCTCCGCGTCGATGCCCGCTCGCGATGCCGCACCCACGAGGTCATCTGTGCTCGTTATGTCGCCACCACCCTCAAAGTACATCTGCATCGTCTCTTGAGAGACCTTATGTTCGAGACCTTCTTCTCCCTTGGGATCCATCCTCCGCGCAAGCGCCACGAGCCGGTGCGCCTCGACCGTGCTGCCGATGCGCGCGCCAAGGTTGAACTCGACGCCCTCGCGAAGGCCTATGTCTCGCAGCTGGGCCTTCTTCTCGGGCACGAGGGCCTCGCCCCAGCGGGATGCCATTTTGGACAGCATGGGCTGCGAGGTGCGGCGTGGTGCGTTGGGGTCTAGGAGGAAGGCATGCCAGCTGATGGCGATGGGGGCGGTGGAGGCGCCGGGGACGGTTTTGCGATACAGGGCTAGGGCGCGGTTGAGGCGCAGGAGGCCGAGGTAGCAAAAGGGACAGACCGGGTCGGAGATGGCGGTAATGGAGAGGGAGGCCATTGTGAATTTGTGAGTGCTGGTTGGTTGTCGTGATATGGTGCGGTTGATGGATGTGGTGTAAGTGGCTGAGAGATACTGTGTACAGCACGATGACAATGATTTTTTTTTGGGATATTTTCTGAAAATAAATGAGTTCTAGAAAGCCTCCTATTAAACCCAAACAATTGACAGCCATCAGCCCCTTTCTAGGTCATCCCGCAATGTGGGCGGAACTCCGCCGGTGCTGAGAAATCAACTCCGTCCCGGCTCCGGATTAGACTCCACAGCCTGCCCCACAGACGGCGCAATGCGGCGGACACGGGTGAATCCAATACCCCGGAGTCACCGATTCTTAAGCTTGGTGTCTGGTTATTAATTTAGGCTGTGTGGGATGGGATGGGATTTTGGTAGGAGGTGATTGCGGTCCCTTCACGGCTCGGCATTGATGCAAGTGATACTAGCTACGATCGCTGCAGCGCGAGTGATAGATTCATTCTTCTTGTATTTGACATTATCCGTCATCTATGGAGATTGCTCTCAGGGTATCAATGCTATAAAAATCCAACTCTAGGCTTCCTTCTCTTTCAGTTTCGTTAATCATGTTTGTCTCGCGCTGGTCTTCCGTTTCTCCGGCCATACGGTTGATGTCTGGACGAAGGTCTTTGTCTCTCTATTCGGCTATTTGTAGGGCGATAGAAATCCCCCTTCATCCTGTGGCGATCCCCGGAGTGTGTATTTTGACGCTCACTCCTACCGGACCCTGTCTCAGTGGCTGTGCTCCTTTCTATTTCGGGCGTGCTGGTCCTCGTCTCAGAATCGTCGTATTGTACCGCCCGGTCCCAATCCTCAAGTTTGGTGTAAGGACTTCGCAGCCATGCCCTCAACTCATGCAGAAACAGTCGTGTGTCGTCTCTCCCCAGAAAATCCGCCAGCATGTTCTCCGCCTGTCCCCCACTGCCCATGATGTCCACAGACTTTAGGACGGCAATTATGTACTCGAGGAGAAACTCGGCGCTGTTGGCTCTCCTCCGTGCTGTGGCGCTTCTTGCGTTTTTGTCCTCGGGGCGGGCCGCTGTGGAAGTCGCTTCGTCGATGCTGAGAAAGGAAAAGACCTGTAGTTCTCGACGAATCCACATCCGGGCGCGTGACACTAACTCCTCGTCTGTGCAAAACAGGGCGGGAGTCAATTCTCGATATCGGGAGACACGGTTTGAGCCCACGTGCTTGGAATAGCGGTTGTAGCGGTATACGTCTCGGCGCTGGGTAACTGCGCGAGATATGCCCTCGTTGCGTGTGGTGTCGTGAGGTCGATCACGATAAGGGCGTCGCCACTGAGGTCTCTGGTTGTAGTTCCTCGAAGTGTATAATCTCGAATCTTGCGGGGACGGACTTGGTGCGGGCTGAGGAACGTTGTAGACCTTTGCGACCGGTTCGTCGAGGCCATGGCGAACTTGGGCGACGGTTGCCTTGCACAGGGGGCATTTGGGTGACTGCTCGAGCCAGCTAAGGAGGCAGAGGTAGTCGAAGTTGTGGTGATGGCATGGGAGAGCCTCGCAAGCTTCGCTGACGGCCTCGAGACAGATGACACAGCAGTCGGCCGTGTCTTGTTGTCGAGTCGAGATTTCGTCGAGCGTGCTCTGGAGGACTCGGCTCTGGAGATCGTCGGTGGATTGGTCGGGGTCCATGGTCGTGACGCAGCCAGGCAGGTGTGTGACAGGCAGGTGTGCAGCCGTGCAACTGGGGCTGCGATCGCGAGGGAGGAGGAGGAGGGGAGGAGGGGAGGAAGAGGAGGAAGAGAGGAGGAGAAGAGGAGAGGAGGAGGAGAAGAGGAGAATAAGAGGTGGAAGAGTTGAAGCCTAGGCTTGCAACACGTAGAGACAGGTGCAACAATCGAACGTGGGGCCTGGATGAGTCTTGAAGGTCGACGTGGGAGGGTACGTATCTGTGGCGTTGGATTCCCCCAAGATCCAGATTCAACAGTGGAACGTGTGGCGGTGGTGGTGCCACACAGGCGGAGCCGGAGCTGCCGCGCACCCCTGCAAGTGCCACCACGTTCCCGCAGCACCAAGCACTTAACGCGTCCAAGGCGTCCAAAGCTCCCGCGTTTGACTGTTTGAATCTGCCTCTGCGCGTTGGCACCGCGACATTCCCCACTCAACACCTCCCTGATCATATGCCACTCCCACAACCTCGTCATCCCTACCGAGTACTCCTCTTTCGACCTCGAGTCCCAACCTTCGCTTTTCTCGACTTTGGCTTTTCTCGACCCTCTCCATTGACACCCTTGACCGAATGCTGCCATGGACGACGCCACCAAAGCCGAGTACGAGGCCCAGTCAACACAACTACGCGCCGACTTGAAGTCATGGGAAAGCGACTGGGCCCAGACTCACAAGAGTCAGAAGCCCGGAAGAGAAGACATCAAGGCCAACCCAGATATCGGTACGTGAAGTCGTGTACAGACCCTGCTAAATGCTCCCTGTCGCTGACATCTCGATGAACAGCTCAAAAGTACAAGCAGTACAATAAAGTCCGTGATATTCTCTCCGGCAAGGCACAACCACCCGCATCCGCGAAAGAGGGCCCTAAGCCCAGGAAGCGCAAGTCCGATATCCATCTGGCCCAAACACCTACCAAACGCAACAAAAATTTCGAGACTCCTTCCAAGAACCGTAATATCGACCATGACGGAGACCTGATGAACTCGCCGGCCATTTCAAGAAAGCTCTTCAGCCCAGCTTCGGTCACATCTCTCGGCCCGACTCCCCAGCGCGATGGACGTGTTCTGGGACTGTTTGATCTGTTGGTAGAGAAGGAGCTGGGAACACCATCGAGAAAGGATTCTCCTAGAAAGCCGAGTGCCCAGCGCAGAGTCGACTCAACACCGAGCAAGAGATCCGCCGCCATGGACGATGAGTTGACGGCAAGATTGGGTCGGACACCCATGTCCTCGAGCAAGCGCCAGATGCTCAACAGCTTCATGACGCCGCAGAAGAACCGACATGGAAACCCAGACGCCGTCACACCCAGCTCAGTCTCAAAGCTTCAGTTCGACACGCCTGCCTTTCTCAAGCGTCACTCTCTTCCAGCTCTCGATGAGAGTGGCGAGTTTGACGCACCAGCACCGTTGAGATTACCACGAAAGTCGATGGTAAGAGGACTGAGTGAAATTGTTGCCAGTCTACGAAAGGTCGAGGAGGATCACCTGGATGACGAACTGGATGCTCTACGGGAGATTGAGGATGAGGAAATGGGCATATCGAGGCCGAAGCCAGTCGCTCCACCGCAGCCCCAGGACGATGCAGATGATGTCCAAATCGGACAGCTGCCGCTTGGTGGGTTTGACGACGAGGGTCTGTACGACGGTCCAGATGAAGGAGTTATGGGTCGTGATGGCAACTCGAATTTGTTGAGGGTATTCAAGAAGAAGGGACAGAAGCGGACAACCAGGCGCTCCAACATGAAGCCAACCCGAACAAGACGTCCAGAAAATATGGGCGAGGGTCAACAAAGCGACCAAGAGAACGAAGATGCGAACTCCGAGACGCAGAAAGAGGCAGGTGGCGAGGAAGCATCGGACTTTGAGGATATCAAGGTCAAGAAGGCAAAGAAGACAAAGAAGGCCAAGGCGGCTAAACCAGCAGCGACAGTCAAGAAGGCGGCAAGGAAGGTCAATGAGCTGGCTCATACAAATTTCCAGCGGCTCAAGTTGAAGAATAACGGTTCCAAGGGAGGACCAGGATTTGGCAGCAGGTTTCGTCGGCGAAGGTAAAGATGGCGAATATGTTTGGGAAGACCCAGCGGCGTGCTGGGCTACGGCTTACGACAAGATGCATTCAAGGCGTTGTGGTGGAAGATACCGATAGATTATGACAATCAGCTTTGCTTCATTAATATTCTAGTCCCGTGATATAAAAATAGATAATGGAGAGACGTCTAAGAGAGTGAAGGATGCACCGCGATGGGGTCGAGGATGCAAGCCATAAGTGAATGTAGTGATCGAGCGACTTGCCAAAAAGGGGTTAGCGCCATGTGGTGTTTAAGGGACGTGCGACTTAGGTGAGTGCTCTAATTTCTCCCTTTCATTCCACTTGACTGGCCTTATTCGGGGGCGTTCGCCGCGTCGCCTTGCATCGCAAACGACAAAGGAAGCGTCGCGTGCTCCCCTCGAAAACACCTTGTTTTTGTTTTAATCATTGGAGAACGCCCACACGGTGAGACTTGAGCTGGTTTTTTTGGGAACGACCGGGTGTGCATTGTTGTTCTTTATTTTGCTGGGTTTCTGTCTTACCTGAACGGGAAATACCCCAGCCTCCTTGCCTGTGTTTCTGTTGCTGGTGTCGTCTCTGAAGTGGGCGCGCGCGTCGTTGGATACCTCAAAGACGATTCTTTGCCAAGCGACCTATTCTCTCTTTTAGGCATCGGCTTCTTGGACAAGGGAACGCCCTGTTCCCGGTTCAGTGTGCGGCGCGTGGTCCACACCACTGCGTATTCTTTTTGGTGCTTCGTTGTCGGGGGCGCGTTTGTTTGCCATCCAATATCATTCTGACCTCACCTCACCTCTCTCCTCCTGGTCGAATTTTCTCACAAGGAACATGCATTTGCGATGGAATGAATTTAATCACAACACATCCCTGTAAGCGATCCGACCCTTGCTCGAATATTGACATTTATCTGACTGGTCTCACAGACAATGGACTGGCTGGTCACAGACGACGACCCTTTCTACCCAGTGGAAGAAGGGAGCATCTTTGACAAAGAATTTCAGACTGTAACTCAAAGCGAGGATGATCTCTTCGCAGTCGAGTCGTGGCCTATTGGACTCGTGGATAATGGTGCCCTGATACACGACAACCACATCATTGCTGAGCAGAGTGGCCTTCTGACGGCTGCTCCATCACTTAGCCCGGCTTCTTGCCCAGTCGCCTTCGACAGTGACCTTCCCGACGCAATCAAGGAGTATGCTCTCAATGCCCCCGAGGTATGCTACAGTGAGAGCGTCAAGCTGGGACCTGATCGTTTGGCAACTCACGACGATGAAGAACTGATCTTGGACGACACTCCTGACATCCCCATGAGCAAATCTCTGAGCATACATCTGCCGGAAAGCACGCTCATCACCCCACGCTCGTGCTACGAACCCTTCGAACCCGGCGTTCCTATCAAAACCGAGGCCGAGGCCGTCCGTCTTCTCTGCTGGGCTGCCAAGAGGGCCGGCCAAGATGTCAAGTTTATTGAGTTCCAGCTCGACAACTTTGCCGTTTACCGCGACAAGCCGCAGTTTCCGGAGGAGATGCGATCCCTCCATCAACTCGATACCAAGACTGGTCACAGGGACTTCTTCTTCGACGGCCAGCTCAGCGTCGGCGACACGGCGTTCTTCGTCAGACGTGTCCCCATTTCGGTGATCCCCATCGACAACTATGGGACCCTCACCAAGCACACTGTCCGCGACAAGATATGGCTTCGCTCCGACCTCAACAGCGATCGCGAGATATACTACCGCCTACGCACGCCTGCCTTTGAGTACCGCCGTTTCTTCAATCCGTTCCTGTGGGTGGCCGACCTGGCCAAGCACTTTGTCGATTTTCTTAAGGTCATGAGCGAGAATCGTCGTAAGGTGACCATCTTCCACTTCCGCAGCACGTTCGGCACGTGGATGAACAAGGTGCACAAGACGGTGCCCGAATTCGTCGCCTGGCGCAACCAGTTTCCCCGCGACGACTTCCGTGGCTCCATCATCGCCAATCTTGGCTTTCTGCACAAGGAGGCCGTTGGTGTGCTCGGCTACGAAAAGACCTATGCCCACACGCTCTGGTCGGAGGTCTGGGAATATCGTTGCTATAAGCCCCCTGGAAAGCCCTTTGAGGACAAGACGCAGAACCCCCTCACGGTTGTTACTCAGTATATCTACGACTGCTTTGCACACCTCCCATTTGGCGACCGCCTTGAAGCTGTTCCGCTGAGCAAGGGAACCCAATCTCTACGGAATAAGCTCATCCAACAACGCCATCTTGAATTGCCGTCGCCAATACATGACACTGCTAAGTGCCTGTCTACAGCGGCGAAGCAGCAGATCCGAGACATCAAGCCTGGCGATACCATCTCTACACAACGTGACGGTGCCGAATCAGGTACCCAGTGGCGGCGTGATGTGTCACACGGCTTCAACGACGTCGACCGTTGGTTTGCCCTTGTCCAACATGTCCACGTCGACCGCCGCGGCCACCGTTCCTTCGACGTCATCTGGTACTACCGTGCCGTGGATACCCTTTGCGGTATTATGAAATACCCGTGGAACAACGAGCTGTTCCTTTCGGACCATTGCTCGTGTGGCGAGGATTCTAAGATCACCGAGAGCGAGGTCCTGGGTGTGCACGAGGTTGAATTTGGGGGCACGTCGGCTACACACGCTGAGTTATTCTGTCGCCAGACCTACATCCACGCTGAGCGTAAGTGGATCACGCTCAAAGAGAACCACATGTGCTGCAAGCACACAAATAAGCCAAGCCGTGGGCCGAAATACAAGCCGGGCGAGACGCTCCTCGTCATTTTGGATAGGTCGACAGGTCGCTCCGAGCCCTGCGAGTTCGTGACTTCTTATAGGGAAGAAGCTACTGAGATCTTTCGGTTCCGGCGGCTGCTGCGGCGTAGTCAGGTCGACCCCAAGGCGAAGACTGTCCGGCGAAACGAGCTTGTGTACAGCCAACAGCTCGTCGAAGTCAAGAAGCAGCGCATTCGACAACCTTGCTTTGTGCGATTCTTCAAAACCGGGGAACCGATCCCAACACCATACGACCGCGACGGAGTGGGCAGCTTCTTCTACATCACCCACCAGGAGACTTTCGACGAATACTCACACGACGTATCATACACTCCACTTGAAACCTTTCCCTCATCTCTCCGGCAAGGTCATGACCCGGGAGAAGAGATCACCAGGCTACGTGGTCTGGATCTCTTCTGCGGCGGCGGCAACTTTGGACGCGGACTCGAGGATGGCGGCGGCATTGAGATGCGTTGGGCCAACGACTACGACACCAAAGCTATGCACACATACATGGCCAACGTCTCGGCACCCGAGGCCGTGTCGCCTTTTCTAGGATCCATCGACGACCTGCAGCGGCTCGCGATCAAGGGCCATTTCAGCCGCAACGTCCCTCGCATTGGGGAAGTCGACTTCATATCCGGCGGTAGTCCATGCCCAGGTTTCTCCCACTTAACCAACGACAAGACGACGCTCGCACAGCGGAAGAACCAGTCTCTTGTCGCAGCCTTTGGGTCATTCATTGACCTGTACCGCCCCCGTTACGGCCTGCTCGAGAACGTCCCCGGTATCGTTCAGAAAAAGGCCAACCGCGACCAAGACGTCTTCAGTCAGCTCATCTGCGCCATCGTCGGTCTTGGCTACCAGACCCATTTCTTCTTCCTCGACGCATCATCCTGTGGCTCTCCTCAGCGTCGCTCCCGCGTGTTTCTCGCCTTTGCTGCCCCTGGCCTCCATCTCCCACGACGCCCTGACCCAACCCACGCACATCCCCCTCTAACCAAGTCGCTCTCTCTGGGCAACTTGCCCACTGGCGAACCCATGGCTGAGCGCGCCATGCCAGACGCGACCCCTTTCGACTTCGTCTCCGCCCGCCTTGCAACGGCCGACCTCCCTCCCGTCTACGACTCCAAGCCTGACATATGCGTCCCCTTCCCCGACCACCGCATCTCGCTCGGCTTCACCAAGCAGCTCCGCCTCAAAGTCAACCTAATACCCACTCAGCCCTGGGGCATGAACTTCGCCCAGGCCTGGTTCGGCATCGACCGCAAGCTCGCAGGCTCCGGCGTTCTCACTGCTGCAGAGCGCCTTGTCTTCCCGCCCGACAACGGGGGCTCTCTCAGCCGCTCTCGCCCCAACTCTAACGCCTACGGCCGCCAGTTCCCCGCCCGCCTCATCGAGACCGTCGTGACTAGCCAGAGCCCCAGCGACGCCAAGAACGGCCGCACGCTGCATTGGCGCGAGAACCGTGTGCTAACCATCATGGAGGCCCGCCGAGCGCAGGGCTTCCGCGACGATGACGTTCTGTTGGGGACGCCCCCTGACCAGTATCGCATTGTGGGCAACAGCGTTGCTCGCGAGGTTGCCGTGGCCCTTGGAATTGTGTTCCGCGAAGCGTGGGTTTGCAGTCTGGCCGAGGAGCGTCGTGGCCAGGAAGTTGCTGCGGCTGTTGCCAACACTATACCCGTTGCTCCTGTTGTTGTCCCCATAAACACCCCTTTCCTAAATCACTCCGGTGTCGAACCCACAACCACCCCGATAATCGAAGACGTATCCTCCGACTCGAGCCTCGATACTGGCCCCGACGTGCTCTCCCGCCTCCGAACTTCTCCTGGCCAAACACCTGCCTCAAGCATGACGCCCGACCTAACACCCCCACCGTCGTCCCATACATCACTTCCCACTAGAGACTCCAAACGATCGCGCTCCAGTTCCCTCGCCGTGGAGATCCGGGCGCCCAAGGCGACCAAGAGCAAGGGGGGCGACTCGCCTAATTTGGCCGCGACAAGACTCTCCGCCATGAACGGTGGTCTTGTCGACCCGAGCCCACTGGGACAATCAGTAATTATGCTGGAGGATAACTGATGGCGTTACTCTAGACCTGCATACTGGATAAGATGCTAATTATTTACGTGCTGTACTTTTGGGATAAATACTGTGGAGGGATAGTATTTATTTTAAGTAACTCCATTCGTATCTAACGGATACACAATCAAAATACGTTCAAATACCCATTTTATAGATGATCCGAAGTTCTATTCGAAGCCATTATGATGTCCAGTCGTGCCGTTGCCCTAAGCGATCGAATCCGACCCAATGGATGAAGACTGATGCGCTTCGACACAACTGACGCGCCAGTAGCTCAGCCACGGGCTCCGACCGTAGATCGGTATACCCAGATTCACCAGGAAGTTAAGAAGCTGCGGAAGGAGTTGCAAGCCCAATCCAAGGTCGCCGGTTTACTGATAAAAGGAAAGATAGGTATATCCTGAAGGGAGATTCACGTCTCTATTAGCTAACTCACCAGTGGAAGAGGAGCCAATGCCCAGCCTGTAAGTCGCCCGAATGAAACGCTCCCACAATATTCTAACATCAACTAGATCGCAAAAATCACTGACGCTTTGAGGGTAGTCCTGGAGGGTAAAGTACCCAATCCTCCAAATCGATATTAGTCTCTTTGTCGTAGACGAAAGGTAACCAGCGGAAGGTGCCATAAGTAATGGTGCCACTTTACCCTCACTATTTATCTACCTGATTGATATATGCGCCAAAAGTATTACAAACCAGTTCAACGGATGGTTCGCTTCCCTGAGGTTCTTGAGTGTAGCGTACTGCTTGCGATACGCCTGTTCATCGGCGCGGGAGAGGCAAGCTGCTAAAGGAGGGGAGATTCGATACTGTCTCTTTCCTTTCGTCGGTCACTCACGTCGTCCTCGCGAATAGTGCATTGCGCGCAACGGATCTTGATCAAGGCGGCGAAGTCAACTGCTGTGGTTAGAGTGCAGCTCATCTACCAGGGTAATTTTATCCATTAGGCTCCAGACTGGTGAAATTTATTTCCCCAGAAATAGAAGAAAAATGTAAAGGCTGATTGACTTCGGAGTTAGAATATGTGGATTTGTTTGTTAGGTGGAGGGCCAGGTGAGGAGGATAAGCTACTACACCTCACACACGGGACCTGGGTGCGTTCCCACCGGGTACGGCGCGCAATGAGAACGAGTTTTGCAGAAGGGGCGTTTTGCTAAACGGCCTCAACCACCGTCTTTACAAATCCCAACGTCAGTCGATTAAGGAGTATCAACGTATCACTGGTATGAGGCGGAGTGAAGGAGGGGGAAGGATGATTAATATAAAGCGTCTGGTTCTTGCAGAAGAAAATCGACTCAGAAAACCCCAGAGCCACCACATCTCCTCCACTGCTTCCCCCAGGACCTCGCCTTGGGGTTGTACCAGCACTCCCTCTTTTGAGATTTTGAATTTGCCGCTCGTTCCTTGTTGCAACTCAGCGAGCTCCATCTGCCAGTCTAGTCCCTAAGGTCCAAATTTCATTGTGTCAGCGAGTAGTATTTAAGTACATCCTTTTCCCGAACTTCAAGTTTCTATATGTGCCGTCTTGCAACACAACCCTCACACAAATACCACATTTTAGTAATTCACACGCAAGCGGCGCAACCATAAGCACTCCGTTCCCAAATGTCATCAGTATTACTATGCACAGGCAAAATATTTATGATTATGTTTATAATAAATCCCGAGGGTGAATTTGTGCTATTCAAGTTGGCAAGAGTCATACGCTCTCGGGAGGAGACGGCGTCGGTGACCTCGGAGGCGGGGGTGGTCGCGGAATGCTCTTCGGCCGGACCTAGCCCGCTCCGTCTTACATGTGCTAGGTCAGTGGCAACACGCGAGAGTCTCACTATTATCGGTCCAACAAAAAGTAAAAGAGATGTACTGTATTATCACCCCAGAAATACGATCAAAATGCACAAAAAAATGAGGTACTCTCTCCCCGAGATGGGCTCGAACCATCAACCTCTCGATTAACAGTCGAACGCGCTCTTTGTGAGAATTAGTATGTTGTTTGCGGAGTACGGGACAAATTTGTAACTTACAGCCAATTGCGCCATCGGGGATGCGTATTTTGATGGAAACTGATTTCGATAAGGAAATATATGAGCCCCGCAGTATTGGACCCAAAAAGTGGAGTTCATAACTGCCCAACACTCCAACCCCAATTGTAACCTCGGGTCGCCCTGACGCCATTGAAGCGGCGGAAAAAGGATCGTAACACAACACCCAAGTAGATGCCCTCACACGGAAAATCTCCAATCAGGTGTCGCCAACGAGTCTCCCTGGGTCGGATGTGTGTGTGGCCACAGGTGGAGCTATCGGCTGAGCTGACTTGATGTAAGGCTCAATGGGATGGAAAGCATCTAAGCAGATGCTTGGTTGAAGAATTGAAGGTCTTCGCGTTTGGCAAGGCGTTGAAAAGCAAGTGCAAAGTGATGAGAATTCGGGTTCCAAAGACCCGGGCGCGACTAATGGCAAGGAAATTTCGAGAGAAAATGCCGGTTCAATACAAATAATACAGAATTAAAAGAGGCTCTATGACTAGTAGGGCTAGGGAAGGTCTCGTTCCTTCACAAAGCTATCTCTCATGAAGACGCATGCGTAATTGATTGATTCCTGCCCTCTGGTCGGAGACCTTCCCTTTTACCAGCCGGCCGATCCGGCCCCACTCCTCCGGCTTTCTAGCCCAAAGCGGCAATTTTCCCCGCTTCATTGGCACATCTGGTTATCGGTCCCTGGCGAATCTCCACGCTTTGCCGCATATGCAACAACTGATTACGCGCGACAACTATGGCATACTCTTGCCGGTGCGTGGGCCGCTTGTGTCGCTGCTAGTCTGAATTGACGCTGCTTATTTGGTGGATTCGACACTAGGGAAGCCTCCGCACCTTCAAAACCCATCATGCCTCACGGATTCGTCGCTCCAGACTCCAACGCCTCGCAGCACGGTGCCATCGTCATCGAAAAATAACTCGATGTGCAGCTCAGTCCTTTAACAATTTACTTCCACATAGTGTGAGAGCTTCCCTTGTGTCACCGCTGTGGAACCCGACTTGAAGCATTCAACGTATCTGAGGTTTGAGTAGCTTTTGCACCTTCAGAAGACGTCTTTATTGTGGCTAAGGGATGGCAAGCCTCCTCACAAGCATTTGCATCGGTCCGATGCATACGACACAGGCGCATGTGACTTCTCATCTACAAAGCGTGCAGATCTACGACTACGCGTTCCACTCGTTATCTCCCAACTGGATGCTACTGGCTGTTTGGTGCGCTCTGCTCTTAGCCTCTCACCATCTAGCGGTCATTCGTTCAGTCATAATCGATGGAGAAGCCTGATATGGATTCTGGGTGAATGGCATATGGCTGTGCTGTATTCATGGTGCTTCCTGATTTCACCTAGAAATCTAGAGGACTAACGGTGTTTGCTCTGCTTCGTCTGCATAGATATCTTATTTCCCACTCTATCCCGGCACGATAGCTACCGTCACGCTTAAGGCGACTTCAGTTTCGAAATACTTCAATAACGTTAGAGGACGCAGAGAAGGCCGAGAAATGCTATTCATTCCCGTGGAGATGAGTGCTGGAACATAAGTGGATGTGGCAGAGTATTAGTGGTAAGCTTAATCAATCATGTTATATCATCTCATTAAATAATACTATATTGCATTGATCATAGTTCCTTAATTGACTTGAGTATCTGCTTGTGGGGAGGGTGGGGATGGTGGGGAGTGTTGTCACTCCGTTGATCATTATCCCTGGTGACGGTATATGAGGCATTTTCCGCACGATTCTCGTCATCAAACAAATCAAATCAAATCCCCGATGGCGCAATTGGCTAGCGCGTTCGACTGTTAATCGAGAGGTTGATGGTTCGAGCCCATCTCGGGGAGACGATATCTTGTATTCCTTTTGTTGTTTTCTTTTTGGTGCTGTGTTGGATTAATGTCAGCGACCTTCATGCAACATGCGTCTTTTTTGCTACACGTGTAACAGCACCGGCAAAACTTAAATGCCTAATCGCACGGGAAGCATGACTAATCATAAATTTAACCAGAAACTCCTCCCTCTTGGCCTTTCAGAGCGGGCGTGCCATGTGCATGATAAATCTTCGGTCTCATGGGACCATTGCCATTCCCCACGAGCACCAGTTTCCCACACTCTATCCCCATAGGCAGTTTAGCCACAACTTACCAGGTCTTTTTTGAGAATTGGAAAATTAAGTAATGCAAGCTTCTCTCGAAATCGATTGTCTCTAGCCACATCCGGCCAGCCCCATTGAGAAGCCCAACAACAACCGAAAGAAGGACAACAATACTTCAGGAATCGGCCAACTGCCAATTCGCCCACAACCAGAAAGGGCAACAACAATCTTGGGTGTGTTGGTTTACTTTTGACCTCGAAGATATGTTGCTGTATGAATTTGCAATAAACCAGACACCGCGGCGTCAAGACTCGATGATAGACAGACAGGCAAAAAAGATGACATTCACAACAAACCCCACAAGAGGACAAAAAGAAGGTATTACTCCGGTACAGGGAATCGAACCCTGAGCTCCGCGGAACAAATCTCTCAAGTTATGAGAGCGCGAAATGTTAGCCATTACACCATACCGGATTGTGATTAGCTGTTGCTTGAGGGAGACTTGACGAAACACCAGTGAAGATGGGATGGCAGTGGAGTCAAGACAATTTGATCTGAGACAACAAACAAAATCTAACGCTGCTTGAAAAGAAGAACAGACCATCTAGTGATCCCTATAAGTTGAATAACCCTGATCATATTGATCAACATGTTCAACATTCTTCTCTTCTGTGTCAGTACGTTACGCGACCTGTTCTCATCCCCATCTCGCAGTAACAACACACAGCAGCTGTCAGCTCTTTGAGTAACAATACGAAAGCGATTTCCATCACGTGATGCAATCACAGCAATTCATCTGAGTTGCATCGACCGGTCTGGTGGTCTAGCGGTATGATTCTCGCTTAGGGAAAACCCTATAGCATAGCTTGCGAGAGGTCCCGGGTTCAATCCCCGGCCAGACCCTTCCTTTTTGGCATTTCTCACGATTTTCTTCCTGTCGTCTGTCCATCTAGTGTTGGCGAGGAGCCTGCCGAAGACATGATATGCAGGTTGTCTTGGTGAGTTGTCGTGACCAGTTGCGGCGGTGCCTCACTCCTCTTTCCTTTTGGCTTGGGTATACCACACAGTACATGCTGGTTCCATGTCGGGTCGGCTGTTAACCCGATTCTGGCAGGTATTACCAAAACAGGAAACCTGACCTCCATCCAACAACATGCGCAACTTAACCAGACAGACAGACAGGTGGTGGGTGGTTGCTGGTTGGGCTAGCATAGATCTGGAATGTCGACGGCTACGGTGTCATTTCTCTAAGCTAGGAAAATAAACAGCATGAACTTGTTCAGTTTCATCGTAGTCACGGCATTGCTTTTCGTAGTCCACTCCCTGGTTTATATCTGAGGTCGTTGGGTGACGGCTAACGGACGATGGCTGTGGCTGCATAAATATACACATCAATCATCCTAGCAGAAATAACAAATGGGCTCACATTAGATAGTTTGTCCCTTTCATATCATCATCACGCGAATCTCAGTCCATTCACTTCACCTCAATGTCAAGCAACAAATTGACAATACAGACACCTGGACCCAAACCCCCTGAAAAAAACAGTACGCAGCAGGTATTCAGCTCTGGGTTGGATCAAGGAGACTGAAGCACGTGGATAAATGTGGAAGTACTAGAAATGCCATGTGCAGTCCATCCTCAACTAAGAGCGAATCTTATACACAAACCTTTGAAAGGAGGGGCAAAAAGGAAGGATTTAAGAGACGGGAACTCCCCGAGATGGGCTCGAACCATCAACCTCTCGATTAACAGTCGAACGCGCTCTTTGAGATTATTAGTGATTGTCTTTGAACTCGATTTGAGTGAATACTTACAGCCAATTGCGCCATCGGGGATGTTGCAGTTTGTTGTTGAAGGTCGTCCTCGATAATTCCGTCTAAGGGTACGCTAGCGGAGCCCTCGCTAAAGTGCGCAAAAATGGGGACGTGGAGGTTCGGCTCCACATCCCACACACGTACACACAAATATGACTCGAAACATATCAAGGCCAAGAATTCTGCAAAAAGAGACGGGAACTCCCCGAGATGGGCTCGAACCATCAACCTCTCGATTAACAGTCGAACGCGCTCTTTAGAATCATTAGTACGTTGTTTTTGGTGAGTGGGATAACTTAGTAACTTACAGCCAATTGCGCCATCGGGGACGTCGGTTGTTGAGGGCAGCCTTAAAAAGACGACTCAAGAGCCCTGCGCTATCTTAGCGGCATTTCAATGGTATCAACATGTCAACGCACCCTAACTATGACACGACAGAATATGATTCAACAGTTTGTTTGTGAGTACACTCACACTCAAAATAATGTTTGAATTTTCCAAATATAGTAAATCAATACTAATTACCCCTTGATTATTTTTGTGTGGCACTTCAACAACACTTTGGCTTAACATATCCCTTCGTTTGTGCCTTACCCTACAGCACAACCTCGACCCTCGCATCTTAGACACCAGGATGTAACAGGTCTCAAGGCAGATTTGATCTTCCCGTTTCATTATAATTATATCAAATTTATGGAACATATGCCAGATCTCCCATTAACCCAAATTTGAAAATTCCGCGGGGAGCAACTTTCACCCTGCTCATCTATGTTGAGGTTGTCCATTGGATGGAGATGATAAATCAGCCTTGAGGAGTGCCACAACACAAGATACAGGTCATTATTTCACCAGATCCATGGGCCAATATACAGGAACCTAAAAGCTGCAGGGTCTCCGATTGGGGAAATGGCCAAAGTGTATCGCCATGCGATGGTCGTACGTTTCCATTGCTCACCGGTCACTGGAGCGGAAAGTTCCCAATAAGAAATCTGCCCAAAATGCATGGAAGCCCTGCACAAGGATACCAGTAAGAGATGTTGGGGAACAGGCGAATCACATTCAGAACCGCCTCGCCTGAACTGCGCATTGTCACCGCTAATCAATACTATGAGGGTAACCGCCGAAGAAATAAAGCACTGCCCCGTCGGCTCTAGACGAAAGGGCTTATGTGAGTTATTAATCAGGCTTCCCATAAATGCCACCATTAGACTAACAGGAGAGCATGTTGGTGGCTATGCTGAAGGCACCACCAATACCTCGGAGGTTGTTGCGGCGGAGTGTGTCAATAATGGTATCGTGTAAGCTGTAGGTTACTGTCACAAAAGTCACCTCGTGGGCTACAACTCTAGGCAGATTTTTCGTCATTGGGGTGCATTCAATGAAGATCAAGGCTGGGATTTATGTTGTCAAGGAGATAGAAGGGGAGATGGCAAACGGGGGCGAGGCAAAGGCGAGGGTGGGGCCTTGGGGCCTTGGGGTCTTGGCCGAGAAATGAGGTATCTAGTCCCAGCGGTTACAGTGGGTGCAGCAGTGGCGGAGTAGATTGGAAGGAGTCGTTGGTTGGGGATGAGGCGAGACTCAGCCTTCAATTGATGAGATTGTTGGTTTAGACTATGCTGTGTTTCTATTGGCGGGTGTAGGTGGCATTGTGATGACGTCGAACAAAAGTGGAAATTTAGTAAGAACGGACGCATAGCTTCAGGGACAAGGCTGCGCAATTGAGGCGAGGTTGTAAGCCTTAGCGATCCATGGCCCAGGCCTGAAGTCGAGAAACATTCTGGAACTGGGGTCGGCAGACTACGGAGACACCCCTCTTTCGGTCACTTCCACATCTAGATTGGAATAATGAGCGAGATGTTGAGTCAGTCGATTTTCATTGCCAAGCTCGACTCTTCTTGGCCGACGTCGACATTTGTGATTTTGGGTTGTGCTAGTCGGAGGCAGTGCACAAGTCACGCTGCGCTGTCCCCAGGGAGACGATAATGCGCCGAGCTCATGATTGGACAGGTGGACCCATAGACGTCGGATTGGCACACCACCTCGTAGATCGGACGGAAATTTCGGACACGATTGAGAGCTAGATTGCAGCACTTTTGTTGGAGCTCTCTCGGCAGCAGGGTGAGTTCCGTGGTTTCGTGGGTCGAGGTTGAAATGGGGTGCCTCGGCGCCGAAGCGAGGCCCGCGAGGTGTGTCAAAAAGAAGTATGAGTTGCGATGGATCGTGAGTTGTCGGTCTGCAAGACGACGGCTCGGAACGTTGGCTTCTGGGTAGCCGGTGTTCGGCAGTATGGGCAGTGTGTAAGCACCATGTCGATTCCGGGGGACCAGGTGGTCGATCGTTGCTGGCTGGAATGTGGTGGGTTGTCATGAGAGCGCCCGGTCTCTAAGCGCAGGGGGCGGGCGAATCGTGGCCGGATGTTTCCCCAGCCGAGGGAAGAGGGCACTTGGCGTCATCTACGAAGGCGAGGATCAGAAGGCTTTTTACGAGGCGGGTTTGAAACGTTGGAGGTGTTTTGCTTGTGAGTGGTCATCAGTGTCGGCGGGGATGAATGTGGTAAGCTGGGCGAGGAGGAGCTGGGCAAAGAGCTGGGCAAAGAGCTGGGCAAAGAACTGAGCGACATACCCGCCATGACGCCGTCGCATTCATCGTATCGCAACACGATGTCTCACGAAAAAGGCCTCTCGGCGCGCTGCCCACCCGTTGAGAGAGACAATCTGGAGCGATGGAATCATTACTGGAGCCTGGCGGCGAGGGTGTGGACGCGAGCCGTGCATCCGGTGGACGACGCCACTTTGCCCAAGAGTCTGCCCCGCACGCACCCCGTTCTTTTGTCGTGACAGGGCCAATCGCGCGCCGATGGCAGGCGAACCGTGTGTATTGGATGTGTCTTGGATGTGGCCCGTGTGGGTAAAGCGTGGGCAATGCCGCAGACGAAGCCGCAGACGAAGCCGCTGAGGTAGCCGCAAAGGGCGCTGCCAATTCTACCATGTAGTATGCCCCAGGCCCCCCATCCACGGTGGAGGGCTGGGTGGGGCCCTTGTGAAGCTCTTGCCCTGTGCAGGAGGGTGCAGGAGCTATCTACAGGGAGCAGCAGTGGCAGGCGCCAGGGCAGGGCAGGTGCGACTGGCGGCACATGGCCAGCTTCCATCGCCCGGGGTAGGTGCTTCCCGCGTCCCAAAGGTCGGTAGGGGCTCCGGTCTGTCATGGCTGTGCCGTTCTTCCTTCGATCGGTACGCCAGTACGTCAGTGATTCATTGAATGCATGACCTGGCAGGTCCCATCCATTCAGATTAAATAGGAATCGATTCCCCCGCCCCGAAACATCACCACACCACATCTCACACCCTCTCACACCTCACACACCTCACACACCATCACACTACTGCTCACGCGTTCTCCTCGCGACAACTTACGTATATAATCGCATGCCACCAGTTACCCATTCAGACAGGTCGCCTTTGATCAACCAAGCACAATCGAGCGACAATCACTCAACAAACACAAATATGTCATCCTCCATCCCTGCAGTCACTGTCAACGGCGACAGCTCCTCCAAGGCGCCCGAGCAAGGTACCGGAGGCTTCCAGACTCAGACCAAGATGGCCGTCATCCCGCCCAAGAAGGAGGATCTTCAGCGCAGCTATGCCACCATCGTAGAGAATGATGCCAACCCCAAGGGCTGGTACGGCACCATGAGTACGCCTTCGCCTTTCTCCGTCGCAACCTCTCTGTCACAGATGAAGTCGTAACTCAAAACACACTTGCGCTAACACAAAATCCACAGTCAATGGCCTCGGAAACGTCGTCGGAGTTATGGGTGCTATCCCTTGCTGCATCGTTTGCCCCAACCCCTTCAAGAACGTCCAGCAGGGTAATGTCGGCCTCGTTACAAAGTTCGGCAAGTTCTACAAGGCTGTCGATCCCGGTCTGGTCCAGGTCAACCCTCTGAGTGAGCGCCTCATTCAGATCGACGTCAAGATCCAAACCGCAGAGGTTCCTGAGCAGATCTGCATGACCAAGGACAATGTCACGCTGCGCCTCACCTCGGTCATTTACTACCACATTGTGGCACCCCATATCGCCGCTTTCGGCATCAACAATGTGCGCCAGGCTCTCATGGAGCGTACCCAGACTACTCTGCGCCACGTCGTCGGTGCCCGCGTTCTTCAGGATGTCATTGAGCGCCGCGAGGAGATCGCCCAGTCCATTGGCGAGATCATCGAGGATGTTGCCGCCGGCTGGGGTGTTCAGGTTGAGAGCATGCTCATCAAGGACATTATCTTTAGCCAGGAGCTCCAGGAGTCCCTTTCCATGGCCGCCCAAAGCAAGCGTATTGGTGAGAGCAAGATTATTGCTGCCAAGGCCGAGGTACCTTCCACCCCCCTTCCCTTGTGGGTTTGATTTCACATTACAAGTGCATGCTGACACAAAGTTTCCTAGGTCGAATCCGCCAAGTTGATGCGTCAAGCCGCCGATATCCTCAGCTCCGCCCCTGCTATGCAGATCCGCTACCTCGAGGCTATGCAAGCCATGGCCAAGTCGGCCAACAGCAAGGTCATCTTCTTGCCCGGTGCCAGCCAGACCTTGGGTCCCAGCGCCCTCAACGCCGCCATGGGCAGCACGACTGGCGAGCCCAGCGGTGGCAACCAGGATGCTTCTTACAATGACTTTGGAGGTCAGGACTCCAGTTTTGAACAAGCCATGCATGCCCGCATGGTGGAGAACATTTAAACAAATGTCATAAAACCCTGTATGGGGCACCGACCGCTAACGCTTGAGGGTTTCCCTCGATGGGAATAGGCTGGTCTACTTGATTTCGAAAGCACTCCCCGTTGCTCTTCTCGTCTTCAACAGAAGAGCAGTGCTTTTTCTCCATCGAACATACGGACCCTTAGGCGCCGGTGCTCCCAACCTGATTTTCGCATGCTTTTTGTTTTTGCTTCGCCACCCAGATACCCTTTCGTCGACAAAACCCCTAATACCAACCACACCAACAACATAGTCGTATGCATTTGATTTCTGTCTATTCGAGACGTTTTGCGAGGGGGAGCTCATGATTGACGTTGGTGGGATTGATGGAAACGATGATGTGCCGCTCTTGACAGATACCCAGATTGCTCGAAAGGGCACATGATTTAGGGGATGGGATGGATGGATGTTGCTTTTGGTGTGCTGGGCATGGATACCCCATTCGTTTGAAATATCACTATTCTTGTATGAATTACCGTACATTGCACTGTTGACTGAATTAATTGATGGATCTTTTGATCTAGTTTTTGGCCCCCGCTGAGAATGCTGCCTTAGTCCACTAAAGGAGTACCTATCATGACGTTTGTTGTGGGGTTCTCGCGCTTACGAAGTGGAGGACATTTTCTCTCGTCATTACGATCATCACTGGTAGACTGCAGATTAGACAGTCACACCGATACCAAGCTCGAGCATCATTTTGAACGTCGAAGAACTCGACTTGACTTTTTTTTAGACCCTGCTCCACAAAATACATCATCTGTCTACCCTTCTCTCCCAAGATTCGACATCCAGTGAAGTGAGTTCATCACAAGACAATAGAAAACAAGAGAGATTGGGAGGAGATAAAGCACAAAAAATAAGTGAAAAAAATGACCATCCACGCCAATATGCCCCTTCCGCCCAAACGCCAGCCAACCAGGAAAAAGGTGTGGGCAACAGTTAAGCCAGAAGCTGCCATGCCAAAGTCTCTCAGGTATCACATATCTACACATCGGGAACCGTCCAATCGCTTGTGTTGGGAATGGTCCGTCGGGAGTGTCCAGACGAGTAAGAGAAATGAGGAGGCGGAGCAGGACGAGGCCCGGTCCGCTCCCAGTATCCGTTTCAGCGTCGTCGTGGCTTGCGCCGCGACTTCATCCGCGGGGGCTCCTAGTCCGAGGATTGGCGCTTCTTCTTCTTCTGCTTCTTCTCCTTCTTGGCCTCGGCCTCATCCTCCGAGTCGTCGTGCTTGCGCTTCTTCTTCTTCTCAGTCTCGCCCTTGGAGGGGGTAGCCTTCTCCTCAGCCTTGCGGGCCTTCTTCAGGTCCTTCTTGCTGTGGACCTTGGGGGTGCCGTCCTCGTTGACATCGACATCGCCGCGCTCGTACTTGCGCTTGAACTTCTTGACTGAGAGACCGGCGGCCTCGGCAAGACGCTCGTAGTCAGCCTCGGAGAGCTTCTTAGACTTGGCAGGGGTGGCAACAGCCTCGTCATCGCTGTCAGCATCCTTCATCTCCTCGTCGACCTCCTCAATGAGCTTCTTCGACTTCTTGCTCTTCTTGGAAGACTTGGGCTCCTCGGCCTCGTCAGAGACACCATCGGCATCGGCATTGTATCGGCGAGTCTCCTTCACAGTGAACTGACCAGCACCGACAATCTCACCCGAAGGGGTGACGTTGGTGCCCTTGGGGAGAAGGGGCTTGCCCTCGAGCTTTCGGAGCTGGTTCTCCAGCTTGATGCGGTTGCTGAGACCGAGGATGGAACGCTCCTCCTCATCGACATCGTCCTCGAACTCGCCGAGAGCATCGACACGCAGACCCAGAGCGGCCTTGGCAGACAGCATACGGGCGATCTTACCCTTGTTGCGTCCAGTGGCCTGGCCAATGAGCGAGGAGTGGTAGATGAGACCGTACTTGGGAGTGTCGTGCTTGGTCTTGAGAGCACGGAAGAGCGCCTTCTCGGCACCAAGAATCTGGATGGTGGAACCGGGAGACTTGGCCAGGCTGATGAGAGAACCAGCGTGGGCAATGAGACGGGCACCAACCAGGTAGCCGACGAGGACAGTCAGGTTGGGTGCAATGGCGCGCATGCGGCTCTCGAGGTACGAGGACAGCTGAGCTCGGTACTCAGTGTAGGTGATGACCTGGTCAGCCAGGAGCTGAATGTTCTCGAGATCCTCATCGGTGATCTCGGTACCCATGCTGATCTCGGCGGCAGCCTTGATGGCGGCCTCGACCTCCTCGGGCAGGACCTCGGAGAGATCGCTGGTAGCAATGTTGGTGCGCATGCCGACAGCGAGGATGACGCGGGCGTAGGCCAGGTTGTCATTGAGGATCTTGGCCATCTCAGGGAAGTGCCAGCCGTACCACTCCTTGGTTCGCATGGCGTAGACGTTGAGCTCCTTGTCAAGGTCATCGAGCAGCTTGATGGCCTGGATGATCATGGAGTCGACCTTGTCGGCGGAGAACTTGAGCTTGTGGCGGGACATGGAGTGGGACAGACCAAGAGCCATGCGGTCAATGTTCTCAACCTCGAGACCAGGGATCAAGTTGGACAGGTTGCCGCGAATGCCTCGGAAGAGATCCATGGTGTTGGAGCCCGACACGGGCTGGAGGTTGAGATCGGCCATGTTGGAGATGGCTGTTCCCAGCTTCATATCGGCGACGGCGATCGAAGCCTTCTTCTCGGCCTTGAGATCCTCGAGGAGCCCGATGAGCAGATCGGGGATCTTGCCTTCCTTGAGGGCAGCAGCCTCCTCGAGAGCGGTGGCAGCGCTGTCGAACTTGACGAACTTCTTCAGCTTGAGCCTGTTGGGCGAGAGACGCGTTAGTTGTGTCCATTGCTTGCGTGCTGTGTGCCTTGGTACGAAGAGAGACACCGGTAGAGTGCCTCTTTCTTGTCTACCCGACCGTGTCGCTTGCGTCGAAGAAAGAGAAAAAAGTCAGTTACTCACATCTCAACGACCTTCTCAGGACGTCCCAGCTCGGCGGCGAGCTCCTCGTTCTTCAACATCTTCTTGTCCGTAGCCTTGAACAGGCCGTAGCTGCCAATTGTTAGCATTCCATGAACCATGGCCTGGGTCGCACCTCGCCTGTGCTCCCGTTCTCCAGGGTCGCGACTTACCCTGCCGGCGTCTCGGCAAGCACAAAGAGCGACATCTTGGCGTCGTGTGGTCTTTCCCGATAATATCGCACTGTTCGATTGATGTCGTGATTTCCTCGCGAGGCACAATTCCGTTCGCTGTGCACGCTGCAAAGGAAGATGCGAGGTGGGCTGGACGATGGAAAAATTTCAGTTGAAGCTCTAGAGTCTCCACCCAATTTTTTTTGCCTGCTGGTGCTGGTGCACAAAGTGGGTTGCATGCATGGGCCGCCGGCTGCCGGTCGCACCATTTATCCGAACGAACTCTTCTCGGTACGTACCCGCTTAGTTGTGGGCACCCGGCCACTCACGTGCAAGCGACGTCGACGCAGCTCGTTGTCGTTGTTGCTTGCAGGCGGGAATGCTAGGCGGCATCTTTTGACGATCCAGCTCCCTCAATCTCCAACGTCCAACTCACCCGGAAAACGCAAGACGTCGCGCATCTTCTCGTCAGCCTCACACGCGTTAGATTCGAACGAATTCTACATCAGCCACGATGGAGGGCCTTCTTTTCAACGTCAACAATGGGTATGTGGAAGCCTACGAGAGCTGCCATGACGACGCATGCATGTAACTGGAACTGACCCTGCAACAGCTACGTCGAGGGCATTGTGCGAGGCTACCGCAACAGCCTGCTCACCGGCTCGGCCTACAACAACTTGACCCAGTGCGAGACCATCGACGGTAGGTTTTCGCGCCCGGCTTAACCCCTCCCGCTCCCTTGTACTGAGACGTCCCAGACCTCAAGCTCCAGCTCGGCCCTGCCTACGGCGACTTCCTCGCATCTCTTCCTCCCAATCCATCTACCTCGAGCCTCGCAGCCAAGACCACCGAGAAGCTCATCTCCGAGTTCCGATATGTTCGCGCCAATGCCGTTGGATCACTGGCCGCCTTCATGGACTACGTCACCTACGGCTACATGATTGACAATGTCGCCCTTCTCATTACCGGCACCCTGCACGAGCGCGACACCCGTGAACTCCTTGAGCGATGCCATCCTCTCGGCTGGTTCGAGACTATGCCTGTCCTTTGCGTCGCCACCAACATTGAGGAACTCTACAACAGCGTCCTGATTGAGACCCCTCTGGCTCCCTACTTCAAGGGCAGCCTCAGCCACCAGGACCTCGACGAGCTCAACATCGAGATTGTCCGAAACACTCTCTACAAGAACTACCTGGAGGACTTTTACAACTTTGTCAACACCCACCCTGACATGGCAGGGACCCCCACCTCCGAGGAGATGTCCGAGATTCTCGAGTTCGAGGCTGACCGCCGAGCCATCAACATCACCCTCAACTCCTTCGGCACCGACCTGACTAAGGCGGACCGCAGCAAGCTGTACCCCAGCTTTGGCAAGCTGTACCCCGAGGGAACCCTGATGCTCTCGCGAGCCGATGATCCCGAGGGCGTCCGTCTGGCTGTTGACGGTGTGCACGACTTCAAGACCTTTTTCGACGCCATCTCTGTTGGTGGCGGTCCCTCTGGCCCTGGAAACATGGGCGGTGGCTCTTCTGACGGAAAGACTCTGGAGGACATGTTCTACCAGAAGGAAATGGAAATCTCCAAGGGCGCCTTTACTAGGCAGTTTACCTACGCGATTGTGTATGGTTGGGTGAAGCTCAGAGAGCAGGTTCGTGCCCCTGATTCTAAATTGAATCAATTGGACATAACTAACAGGCCACAGGAAATTCGCAACATCACCTGGATTGCCGAATGCATAGCTCAGAACCAGAAGGACCGCATTGGCAACTACATCAGCGTCTTCTGATTTCTCGCATCCGCAATGACACCCCAAACATGTTTCGATTTTTAGCTTGATTTTGTGTAGTATAGCAACTGAGCTCGTAATGTCACGGAAATGGTCCGACAACTGGCGCAAGGGTGGAGACGGGTAGACGCAAGGCGGCTTAATCAAGTTCGCTCGTCTTTGATGGTGGCTTTGTATTGTACATAGAGAACAGGTATTCTACAGCAGTCCTACAACTCGATCTGGTCCTTGTATGTTGCTTCCGTGAGGCCCAGCTTCTCAATCATGTTGGTCCAGCGCTCACTTCCCCGCTCCTTGCGCTCCATGTACTTCATGAGCTTTTGTCTCCGGTGCAGCAGCAACCGAAGGTTGCGCTTGTTGTGCTTGTCCTTGTAGCCTCGGTTGATCTCGAGGGCCTGGGACACGGTCCGGATCTTGGCCGTCAAGATGGCGATCTGGACCTCGGAGCTTCCCGTGTCCGGCCCGGCGCGGCCGGGCATGGGCACGGTGCTGGGGTTGATGGACTGGGGCTTGGGCTTGAGGGCCTTGTCCGTGTTGTGGCGGCCGAACTCGTCGACAATGCGCCGCACGTTGGCGTGGAAGCGGTCCTTGCCGCTGCTGTTGCTCATGGCCGTAATGCGCTTCAGAGCCTCGACGGCCTTGGCGTGCCTCTGCTCGTGAAGCTTCATCTTATCCCCCTCAGTTCCGGGCTCCATTTGCGACGCCACCACGCCCACCATGGGCTTGGTGAGGGTGTATGCGTGCTTCACAGCCTCCTCCAACTCCTTCTCAGTCAGGAAGTGGTTTCGCAGCTCAGGCGACCACGCCTCCGCCTTCTGGGGAGCCGCAGCACCGGTTTCGCTGCCTTCGATGGGCGCAATGGGCTTGGTGCTCTGGCCAGCCGAGTCTAGGGACTCGACGAAAGGTGTGATACTACCCCGAACAGGGTCGCCTGCGGCCTCATGGCGCTCCCGTTCGAGCTCCTCGCGGCGCTGTACATTGGCGGCCTTGCGCTGCTGAGCCTGGGCGTACTTGTAGGGATCCTGCTTGGCGTTGCGTTTCCTCTCACGCAGGGAGAGGTTGGCAGTCTGGACTCGGGGGAGGAAGTTCGGAGTGGGCTTCGCGGGTCGGAGGCAGACTATAGACAATTGGTCAGTAAGTCGAGCTGTAGGGGTCGGTATAGGTGTTCGAGGGTTATCGTACGGTTCAATAAGCCTAAGCGCGGCAGCGCCTGTAGTCTGGGTGGCATGATTGAGGCATCAATCAGCGGACTGATATACTGAAGACTGATGGATGATGTCCCAGAGCGGACCTCAAAATTTCCCACCTGCCACGGCCCATGTCGACGGAGCATTGCACGCTGGAGCCCGAACCGGCCTAGTGGCATATATCACGTGCATGCTGCCTCGACGTCCCACCTCCAGCTGCACTATAACAATCTGGGACTAGCGCCATCAGGGCTCTCCCACCACACACATTTTTGGTAAATTCAGAAGGTCTCGCGAACTTTTGCGACTTCCACGAACATCACGAACTCTCCTTTTCCGCCTCACCCCCTTCAACCGCCAGGAATAGAATCCGTCAAAATGGCTCCCTCCAACCTGCCCTCCCTCTTCAACGCCACCAGCCAGGACATTGAGATGCTCCTGGCTGCGCAGGCTCACCTTGGCAGCAAGAACTTGCAGGTGCACATGGAGTCTTACCTCTGGAAGACCCGTGCCGATGGTGTCAACGTTCTCAACGTTGGCAAGACTTGGTATGTTTTTGAAAAATTCCGCGCTCTCTTGGTCTTTCTGGACGTCTGCGGCTGTTCGCGACGGTCATATAACGTCGTTTTGGAGCCGCAGAGGAAACACCAAGATTCAGATCGCGAAATTCAATGCCCCGCCATACATGGCTAACCGAACTTGCTCTACAGGGAGAAGATTGTCCTGGCCGCCCGCATCATCGCCGCCATTGACAACCCCGCCGATGTCTGTGTCATCTCTGCCCGTCCCTACGGTCAGCGTGCTGTCCTCAAGTTCGCTTCCCACACCGGTGCCTCCCCCATTGCCGGTCGCTTCACCCCCGGTAGCTTCACCAACTACATCACCCGCTCTTTCAAGGAGCCCCGTCTGATCGTCGTCACCGACCCCCGCACCGACGCCCAGGCCATCAAGGAGGCTTCCTACGTCAACATCCCCGTCATCGCCCTTTGCGACACTGACTCCCCCACCGAGTACGTCGACGTTGCCATCCCCACCAACAACAAGGGTCGCCACGCCATCGGCTGCATCTGGTGGATGCTCGCCCGTGAGGTCCTCCGTCTCCGCGGTACCATCTACAACCGCGAGACCCCCTGGGACGTCATGGTCGATCTTTACTTCTGTATGTCCCCCTCCTGAGCTTGCTATCATATTCATCTACTAACATCCGTACCAGACCGTGACCCCGAGGCCGAGGCTGAGGAGAAGATCGAGGAGGAGAAGGTTGTCGGCGCCGAGGAGGAGGCTGCCCCCGCTGCTATCGAGTCTGGTCTCGCTGGTGGTGACTGGGAGGCTCCCGCCGCTGGCTTCGCTGGTGCCGCCGCTACCACCACTGGCTGGGACGGCGCTGCTGGTGAGGAGTGGGGTGCTGCTGGCACCACCACTGCTCCCCCTGCCACCACTGAGTGGGCTGCCGCCGCTGAGGCTCCTAAGGAGACCCAGTGGTAGAATCCTGAGGCCCAAGGAGGTGCCGAGGCGAGCGCAACAGAGTGGTGACGACGATTGGTCGACATCGGCGGCGTTACTAGGCTTGCTGACTTTTATCTTTGGACTAAGGTTCAACTTGGCGGTGCTAATGAGGGAAAGATACTCGCCCCTGGCCCATTGTCCCTCTTTTGTCTCTCTCTGTGTCGGGCTTCTGACTACGCTTGTTCTCGGATGCTCAGGCTGGGAGGACGGAACTCACCGGAAAGGGGGGGGAGGGAAAGCCCTGTATCGTTAAGGGGGTTAGACTTGATCGTCGTCCCGCCTTTGTTCTACGATTTTGATGCGAGAAGCTACATAGTCGTCCAAACTGGGAGGAAAAAAAGATCAAAAAGTTGCCATGAAAGGCTCTATCTGCTTCAATTTATATTTCCATGTGACTGTATAAAGTGCAAGGTTTCATGGAAGACGAGGATGTTGTCGGCCTGAAAATCATCTCACCATGGCCTCATCCTTTCTCAAGCCTCACGACACGGCTCAAAACACCCTTCATCGTTCATCTCTCTTCTCTGAGTGCACTTCTCAACTCGTCCTTCACGGCCATCTCACCCACCACCTTGTGACTGGTTCTCTCCGTCACATCACAATAAACACTGCTGCAGGCCACCTTACATGCCACGTTTCTCTTGTCAACCATAGATCAGTGGCTATTCGGGACAAGTGAGGTGAGTGATAATAATCTCCAAGGAGACAGGCCGATGCGGTTCAGTTTTGCAACAAACCAAAGAGGTTTACATGGGAATGTTGACGACTTCATTTAAAACAATAGAAACACAAGAGACAGCGCCCAGCGATACCCAGATTATTACCCCATCACCACTTCGCAGCATCAGAAACTTGTCACAATATTGCCCTCATCTATGCGATCACATCACGAAAAACATCACGTTAATCACAAAGAGTCGTCAATCATGAAGTCATCGCAAAGGTGGTATCAATTCCTGGGTTCAAAAGCCCTTCACTGTCTGTCAATCCTGTATCTACTCCATCCATCCATCCACAATCCCAGCCATCCTTCCCATTTTATGTTGTTCCCCTTCCATTTCCTTCCTTCCTATCCCATCCCATTATTCCTCCCCAATCCAACGCTGCACACTTGATTCTCAAACAAGCTCATGGGGCTCAAACTCCCACGAAAGAGATGATGAACAAAAACGAGTCAAAAAGCGAAACGTAAAGCCGTCACGCACGACGCGGAAAGGGGTATGGAACAAAACCAAGACAAGCCAGAAAAGCCAAGAGGATATAAGGCCATCAGAATCGAGAAGAAAAAGTAGAAAGACGCAAAGGCCGGCTAGAATTCCCAACTCCAGCTTCTCCCAGATGTTGTGATGATGATTGTGATGAAGATGGTATTGTTGTGTATAATGGGGCGGACATGCAGTCTCTGTCTTCCTGTCAAGGCCGTGGTAGTGGTATATGGACTGCCCCTTCATGTAATAGGCATTTCGTTTGTTGGGGTTTATAGATACAAGGAAGTACATTGGCCGTGTATGTGTTGTATGTATGGTATCCCGTGATGGTGATGAAACATTAATAAGAGATAAAACGCCGTCGCCGCGGAGGGTCGTAAGATTCATTACGTTGATGCGTCTTTGTCGATGGGGGGTTGGCATCGACAGCATGTGCGTGTATTTTTTGTGTGGTTCGCAAAACAAGGCGAATTGCGCAAGTAGGGTATTTATTCGAGCATTTCGGAGTGTCGCCGGATCTCCTCGTCGCTGAGGGCGCTCATCCAGAGACAGCGCTCGGTGATACCCTCAATAGGTTGGAACTTGTACCTCGTGCTCGCCTCCAACAACCGAAGCAGGATCTTGACCACCGCAGCAGCGATGCGGCACCGCTCGAAGTTGATCAGGGGAGGCGTGGTGGGCGAGCCCGCAATCTCCGAGGGCCTCTGCGCGTTGTATAGCAGGTCATGGGTGTAGATGCCGACAAAGGGGATGCAGCCCAGATCTGACCCAACCTCCATCTCGGCTCGAAGATTGTAGAAGTTGCGCATGGGCGTTACCAGGTTCTCGAGATCCTGCAGAGTCTTGTGGTCGTGCGGGGGCAGAAGGGCCCAGGTCTTAGTGAGACGAGATACCTCATTGCTGGAGAGGGCGATGGTGAGCTGGGCGAGGGTCGCAAAGTTGCGGTAGCGCCGGCAGTGGGTTGCGATGTGAATGAACTTGGCAATGCATCGCGCTCTCTCCTCGACGTGCTGGGTCATGACGATCTCGGAGATGGCCCATTTGACCATGATGTTGAAGCGAGCAATCACCACTTCGACTCCATGGGCATCCGTGTTGCGCAAAAAGTCAACCCAAGACCGAGAATCATTGTTTTGGGCATTCTTCCAGTTCATATCGATGAGTTCCTTCCAGTCGATTTCGTTGAGAGCGTCCTTCTCAATCAGTGTAAACTGCTGGGCCAGGATTTCCGAGTCAAAGGCCAAGATGAACGGCAGGTGAACGTTATACTTGTTGCTGTCAGCAGGCTCAGGCTTGGGCGCGTTTCGAAGGGCTTCGGTCGTTGAGGTTTGGTCATCTGCAGAGCTGATCGAATGGATGTACGGGGCCGTGGGAGACGTCTCTGGTGTAGGGGGAAGAGGCTTCTGATTCCACACCTGGTCCTCGTGGAGTTCGGGTATCTTGAAGGTTTGAGGCGGTGACATCTCTAGTGCTTGAACAAGAGTAATTGGGGGCGAAGGAGGGCTCCTTCTTGGCGCGGGAGTTGGGGCTGGTGATGCAAGAGGATGGGCAGGGAATGCTGCCCTGGGAGCGAAGTCGTGCTCATTGCCAAAGTCGTCGTCATCATCGTCGTCGAGTCCATCGGCAGACAGCTCTGACGACAGATCACTGTCGTCGTTTAGGAAGGACTGATCTTCTTCCTCTTCTCCCTCAGCGGGGATGTTCTCGCCGAATCTGATGCCCTCGATGCTCTCAGTCTTTGTGACAAAGTCATAGGATGGGTGTCGCGAATCTGCCACGTCGTCGTCCAAGAAGCCATATTTGTTTGGTTTGGGTGTGGCATCGTCCTCGGGCCCCTCGAGGATCGACATGTTTGTCCATGCTCGCCCTCGATGCATGCTTCGACCCTCATCGGTTCCACCCCGATCTAAGATGGGAATGGAGGAATACGACTCTTGGGAGGTCTCAGACAGGAAAGACTTGACTTCAGTCAGGGGTCGTTGCGGTGTCAGGAAATCTCCCTGTTGATCCACCGGCTCCTGCTCGTCCTGCTCATCTTGATCATCCTGATCAGCATCAAACATAAATGTTTGTCTCATGGCAAATTTCTCGTGATGGCCTCTCGTCTCTGGCTCATTGATCACTGGTTCGCCAATGGCGATTCCAATTTCAGCAGGGTCGACTGGCTCCTCGTCATCTCTGGGCTTCTTGTCGAGGAATTTTCCCTCGAGCTTCATCAGCGCGGACTCGATGCCGCCATCGTCCTCGTCATCGTCAGGGATCTGTGCCAGCTTTTGCGCTTCAACTTCAAATGAGGGTCGCATAACTGGCTTCGACGAATGAGTACTGAATAATGACAAGTCCCGTTTCGGCGGCTTCTTCTCGGCAAGCTGTCCAAGAGAATAGACCTCCTTCCGCGGTTGCGAGTACTCGATAGAAACAACCTCGCCATTTCCAAACGAGTCAACGCGAGGGCTCTGGACGAAGGAGCTCCGGATGGATTCAGAATAAGTAGTCAAGGATCCAACTGATTGAGACCTCCGCAAAGATACTGGGTCCAGCTCTCCTATATTCGTTGCAGCTCGTAGATCTCCACCAGGACGTCGTCGTAAAACATGTAAAGGCTGCGGGACGGGATCTTCCGGCTCATCATTGTTGACCGAGACACCAGAACAGGTCGTGGCATCGAAGCTTCGGGCTGAAGAACGCCCCATACCACTACCAAAAGAGTATCGGCGCTTGTTTAACATTGAGTTTAGCGACTGATGAGTCCTGGTCGACCTGTTCCGACAATGGCTTCCTCGAAAAGAAACTGGAGGGTAGTTGCGAACACTCCGCTGTGTTGTTGCCAAGGAAGTTCGGGTCTGATCCTCAGATGGGCGGGCGCTGTGGCCGGGGCCCAGAGTATCAAGGTCTGGTACGAACGGCGGCAGTGGGTCCTGTGAGAGACATGGTTCTAAAACGTGCTGGTTCAGCAAATACGAAGAACGTCGTGGTGTCCCTCCGAATGAAGGCGCAGGGGGAGTGGTGGGGGGCGTCGGATCGGCGCCGCCGAGCCTGAAAGCCTCTGCAAAAGCGTCGACCGAAGGGTGTCCGCTGATGGTCCCCCGATGCACCGCACCAAACGGAGTCGTATCATCTACAATGACAATTGACTTGCTCCCAGCTGTAATGCCCATGTCACTAACAGGTCGGTGCCTATGATTCTGGGGGAGGCTGTCGAATGTGCTTGAGTCCATGTATGCAGCCGAGTAACCGATATCTGCGGGAACGGATGTCGAGTTTGGCAACACCGGCAGTCCACGACGCTCGGCCTCCGCAGCGGCTTCCTCTCGCACGGCATTCTTGAAATCTTCCGCTGCCTCGGCGCCGAGTACGTCTATTCTCACAGGCGGTCGGGCGCTGTTGTATCGGTGTCGGTTCTGTGGGACGACTGCTGTTCCGGGAAGTCGGTTTGTGGTTGCGCCACGCGGGCCGATTGGCGCCACGTTGATGAAGCTTCCCTGCGTCGGAGAGACTCCCTGACCTCTAGTGCTCAAGGCTCGTCGCACACTTCCCAGCAACTTCTTCATGCCATGACCCGACATGGCACTCGCTTGCGCCCTTGCCTTGACCATTTCTTGGCTGTCAGGGTGGAGCGACGCGTTCTGTCTGGCACTGCGGGGGACGTCATCAGGCTCAACATCAACAAAAGCCTGGGCGGGGGGCAACAAATTCCCTCGGACAAGGCTCCCCGCGTACGGAACGGTCATCAAGAACTCCTGGTCTTTGAATGATACCTTGTCGGAATTGTGGTCTCTCAGAGAGTCAGTCATACTGTTGTTGCGCTTGTGCGCCTGGGCTGTTGGACGGACACGTTTGCCGACGAGGGCTCGAGGCGTCGTCGCTACCTGACCTGTCTGGTTGTATACTGAGCTTGCGGTCACAGGGTGAGCGCCCAGCGGATGGGGGCCAGTAGGATGACCAGATCGCGAGGCCTTGTTGGGGAATGAGCATGAGACAATGTCGACGCTCGCCATACTAATCGGGGACGCCGGGTTCATATCCTCGACAGGATCCGGCGTGATTTGCTCCTCTGGAGTGCTGGGTCGGTTTTCAAAGACGATCGAATCTCCAATATGGCCCGCTCGAGAAATGTCGGCCACGAAGCTGGTTCGTTCATGAGTGCTCTTTCGCGAGGGAAGCATTTCATCCAACTGAGGTGGTTCTATATCCTCCTGATCCCAAAATGACGGATCCAGGTCTGGGTCTCTGTGGCCCGCGATACCGCCAGGTGAGACGGGAACACAGGCTTCCAGCGAGTCATCAAATTCGGGGCCATCCCAGTACAGCGCACAAACCCGCCTCCAGCACTTCTTGAGCTCTCCGAGAATCTTAAGTTGCACCTTTCGAGACCGGTTGCATTTTGATAGCTCGTCAACAAAGTCGTTTAACAACTCGCAGAAGGTCACACGGAGGTGATAGTCGAGAACGAAATCGTCCATAAAATAGTTCAGGATCCAATGCCGCAAGGCAACAAAGGTCCGAACCCGAACAACCATGCCCGTCTCATCATCTCGACCCAGGGCCCAACGAAGTCTCGCAACCAACATTCGCAATAGGTCCGCCGATTCGAGAAAGGCGCGGAAGGTCAGGAAGAAGTCGGATATCAGCTCGTAATCCAAGAAACTGGGAGAAGTAATCTCTGCGACGAGTCGTGGAGGTGTGGCGGCGGTCACGGCGCTCGTGACGGGAGAGTATCTGACCAAGGCTCGGTCATCGCAAGCCGGCTTAAAGGTCAGGCCGTCGAACATGGCTGGTTCGATCTTGAGGTTGGACATGTATGATGGGTGGACGGTGCGACGAGGGGGAGGAGAGGTTGGGGTAGACGCAGAGCGAGAGAAGCGCAGAACAGGCACAGAGAGGGTGCTAGGTCGTCCGGATCCCATTTCGAGGTGAGAGCTGTTGAGCCCGCCCTGGCGATTCAACAGAGAGGCGCTGCTGGAACGGAAATCTTCGGTGGGAGCGTACGAGGAGCCGCGGAGTACAGGCGTGCCTCTGACGGTAAACCGGGGGGTTCCTATACGCCAGGTGGGTATGTTGATGTCCAGGAGCGGGACCGCATTGGGATCGATATCTTCCATTGTGCGAGGCCGGTGATCGTCGCCCGGCTTAGAGATGACAATTTTGAAGTCGCCGCTTTCCGAGTCCTTAGCGGTGGTCTCGTGGACCGTGCTGTCGGACAGAGCACGTCGATGCTTGACGGCCCGGGCGGAATCCTGCGGGTCGGAGAAGAAGGTCTGGCCGGTGACGAAGGGTGACGCCTCGGGAGTCGAAGACCACTGGCTGATGTGCAGTTCGCTGCCCTGGTCCTCGATTGACCTATCGTATTTCAAGGGATCCAAGCCCGCGGTGCTCGGAGGCGTAATGGGAAACACGAACTGAGGCTGGGGACATCGCTGGTTGGCGGGGCGGATAGTCGGCCTGGAGGGAGGGAATGTCAGCTCAGAGTCATCCAGCGCCAGAGTTTCGGGCACCGGCGTGGTGGTGTCTCTGAATCCACGCCAGGGCGGATCACGGAAAGGGACCGACTGAGACCTCTCCACAAAGCGAGAGCACTGAGCAGGATGACGAGGTGGACTCAGTGGAGGTCGGGAAGGCTGGCACACAGCATGCCAAAGGGGATGGCAAACAACGACAAACGACGAAAAACAACGGCGGACTAACGTACCTCAGATATATACGACCATTGTTGCCAACGTTGGAAACAGCGAATTGACGGCCCTCTCGACCTGCGGATCCACCATCTGGGACGATGTCGTATTTGGACAGGTTGTTGGGTTGGTCGGCGTCAGTTGCGGTAGTAGGTGCTTCCCTGTGGCCTCGGGTGGTAGAAGGCCGTGGCTGATGGGATCGCCGCTCAGTTACAGGAACCAAGGGCCTGGCAGTGGATGGGGGCATGCGTGTGGTGGCCGACCTGGCAGGCCTCTTGGGTGTCGGGGCTTCCCTGGGAGCAGAATCTTTCGGGATGGCGACAGCCCCGGACCTGGGCGTCGCGGTGGTGGACGTAGGATCCTTGGTCGGGGGGCGCGACGAGACGGGGAAGGCTGGCGGAGCGCTGAGGCCAGTCGCTGGCAGCAGCGGGACTGAAGGCTCCAGGAGGGTCGCCATGGGCACGGCCGCGCGAGTGTGGTCGTCGTCAGGAGAGGGCGGAGCTGGAGATGCTCAAGGCGACGGGAGCTGGAGGCGAAGGCATTGAGTTAGCAAGAGCAGCAGCAGCGGCGGCCGTCGAGGCGCATGTCGTGGTGTTTTTTGCGGAGGGGGGAAGAGTGGAGGAAGAGAGAATAAGATGACGGCGGCGAGACCGAGACCAAGGACGAGTTCTGGCAATGTTTAATTGCCTTCAGCACCTGGTTTGATTTCCAGCGAGGTCCCCCAGCAAAGGCCCATTTGCAGAGCGGGTCCTGGGTGGGAAATGGGGATACGAGCGAGGAGGGGGGATGAAGATGAAGGACCAGGACGTACAAGACGTGACGACGCCATATAGTGGCCAACAAGGGCGTTCCGTTGATTGTAATTCACAGGGAAGCGGACGACATGGAGCGTCGCATGTGTCGCGGTCTGTTGTTGTCGGTGGTGGAGGTGGTTTGTCGTCGAGAGTGCGGGAAGATGGGTGGGAGAAGGCGACGTGACGCACGGAACCAAGCTCCAAGACGAAAGCAAGGCAACGCAACGCTACGCTTTGCAGCACAACAAAACACGACGTGAGAGCTCGGAGCCAGGTATGACTGGCAGTAACATTGGCAAGGCAGGGAAGACCCAAACTGATACCGGGCAATGAAAGGCACAAGGCAGGGCGAGGCAAGGCGACGAGAGACACACAGACACACACAAGCACACACACACAACACTCTCGCACTACGGGGGGGGACGTTGGACGGGGATGAGATGAGCGCGCGAGAGGAAGTGGGGCGGTAGCAGACTCGATTGAGTCGAAAGCGACAAGCCACTAGCCGTCGCTGGGTACCGTTTACCTGGAGCTAACGGCAGAGACGCCAGCCCGCTGGGGACGCTGGGGGACGCTGGGGACGCTGAAGGCGATGGCGGCAGCGACACACGGTGCTAAAGAAACCTGCTAGGCGTGCTAGGGGAGTGCTAAGGGGAGTGCTAGGGGCCGGTACACCCCGGAGGGACACTCCGCCGTCGCCACG